>JACMIF010000759.1:0-26016 GCA_014805445.1 Diplogasteroides magnus
TGCAAAAAGTCTTATTTTGTCGAGTCGATCAAGAATCACTATACTTTTATAGGGTTTGGACTCCTAGGAAAAAAGTTAGATTTTTCAAGTCCGCACTTTGCCGATTTTTCCTACCTCTCAAACTCATTTTCAGACATTGAGATGTTGATTTTTGAACTCAGCGTCCTCGACTTTGTCTGATAGGAAAGTTTGAAGGGGGGTCAATTTTTGACTATGTGCCAACCCTCCGGTCTGATAACTCACTCCAGTCAGATAGTGTCTGTTATATCTCCAATCATTCTTGAATTCAGGGACTGGGCACGAAGGAGAGCGTCCTAATCGAGATCATGACTACGAGAACGAACGCACAGATTGGCGAACTGAAGATGATCTACAAGCAGTTGTGAGTGTATTTAATGGTTGGCAGTCTACATAGGTTATGTTTCCAGCCTACAATATATTTGAAAATATTCCCCCTGTGAAACATAGTAGTCATACCGCCTTTCCTTGTCTCTTGTCTTTTGATTGAAGACAACGAATGAATCATTGTAGGTACCGAGCGGATCTGGAGAGAGAATTGATTGGCGAAACATCTGGAAGCTTCAAGAGGCTTCTCATCTCACTCTGCTCTGGTGGAAGGGATGAAAGGTACACTGATGCAAGAGCTATCTGTAGATAGATTTATTCGTCCGAGACAAAGTAAAATGCTAAAACGTGAAAATTTTGCAAAAATGATCATCATTATCAATATAAAAATGTTTTGTGCATTTCACATGGACGACGGAATAATCAAAAGCATTCATAACTAGACTAAACTGTGATATTATATAATGAGGCAGTGATTGCAACTGTGGCCGTATTTCACACTTCCCTTTCAGTATGCACGTGGACCCTGTTCGTGCGAATCACGACGCCCGCAGCTTGTACCAGGCAGGAGAAGGGAGACTGGGAACGGACGAGAGCGCCTTCAATGCCATCTTGGCTGCCCAGAACTACGCGCAGTTGCGAGTGGTCTTTGATGAATATCAGAAGGTGGGTGATGTGGGAAAGGAATGTCAATAGATGAAATTTTGGAAGAGACATTAACTACTGTATGTACCGACCTGATTATAAGGCTCGGTGTTCGGTCGTAAGTCTAAATAATTACTTCAGGTACGCGGGGGTCGCACCATTGAACAGGCAATCCAATCTGAGTTCTCTGGCGACATCAGAGATGGACTCCTTGCTATTTGCGCCGTGGTCAGGAACAAGGCTGCGTACTTTGCAACGCTGCTCCATGACAGCATGAAGGTGAGGAGAGGTTTGGGAGAAAGCAGAAAGAGCACCAATGGCATTTGCGCCATATTGGTGAAATGGGCGCATCATGTCAATTTCACAATGACTGCGCAAATGCGCATGGCTCACTTGTCTGTCACCCAGGAAGGGAGTAAGGGGTAATTGAGGACTATTTAGGGAATGGGAACTCGGGACACTGATCTCATCCGAGTTGTGGTCACTCGATGTGAAGTGGACATGGCGGACATCAGAATGGCATTCGAGGTATGAAGAGAAGACATCATGAATAGGGTAGAGAAAACGAGTAGTAGTGCATTTTTCGATCTTCTAATTTGCCAGGAGCGGTAGTCCAACACATGACAGAGACAGCCGCTGCGATGGACTTAGACGATAGAAAAATGCACTGCGGCTTGCTATACCCAAATCATGAATCGCCTCACGAAGTACATTCCCTATTTCATTGTCGAGCTTTTGTCATTCGCATATGATAGATAACCGCTCGACAATGAACTAGAGAAAGGGAATGCACCTCGTGAGACGCTTCACGAGGTCTCTTGAAGAGGGTGCGAACGAAGATGAGAAGTGATTCTGTTTCAGCAAATGTACAAGACTTCACTGGAGAAAATGATCAAGGGAGACTGTTCGGGCTCGTATAAGGAGGCTCTCATTGCTCTTGTGAGAGGAAACTGAACGAAGGACTGGAATAGGCGCATTACGAGCAATTCTCGTCATTCTACGACAAGAGAATTCGCTCACAATGCGCAACTCTTTGCAAGGTTACAAAATATTCGTATAAAAGCAGATTATTTTTGCATAATCATGCAACATAGTTAACTGTCATAATGAAATTTCCTCATAATAATTTCAATACGCATTTCGTTTGTTAATATTAGCTAGTGGTCCACCAACATTTCCACGATTACATTTAATGAACCTCTTCCGATTTGTTTGCTTTTATGTGTAGCGATCTTTCCTGTCATATGAGTATTCTCCTCTCATCCTTCCAGTACATTCTCTTCCTCCACAATAATCGCTCTATTATTCGTTTATTCGCTGTATAACATCATAAACTGTATGTATCAATAAAATCATCAACAAGAAGCTAATATTTTCCGCAAGACTTAAATAGTGGAAATATGACTTTCAGCTTTTGGCTTTTGGAAGCGCAATTGATATAGTCTCCCCCCGTAGCTCTAGTTCGCTTTTAGCGTGCTAACAATAAACGCTTACCCGAAGCCTCAGATCTTCTCAACCTACACGATCATAACTCACGATTAGTGTTTTGTAAAATGTCTCAATGGTGTTGCAATCGATAATATTTCTAGATGTTCACCGAACGCATTATGTTTCTACATATTCACGCATATCAACTAGTAAATTTGCACATATTTGACTATACATCGAAATGGCAAAGCGACAAAAATCCTATGATCAGGGCAATGTGGTGATTGTGTACTGAGATGAAATTCCACCAAACAATTTCACACGACGATTTCCCTTAGTGTATTTGATTGCCAAGTGGCGTATCTGTTCAATTTGGGAAACGAAGTCCTCTTCCACTGCCACTTCTGCGCCAATGAGAGGCGCCATTAGATTTTCGTCCACGACAGGAAGAACGACTGTGAAGGAGCATGTCTTGGTGTTGTCGAGAAGAAGCTGTAAAGAATCCACATTTTTTCTCTACGGGAACAATTAAGTTCTTCTCTGGACTTTGGTATATGTCATAGTCTCAGTCAGAAGATTCCGCGGTTTTGTCGTTGCGGTTCTGTCACACCCCCTGAATCTCCCGTGAATAGAGAAGGTAATGAACACCGTTGGAATGGTAAAGTTTCAATAAGTTTACTTGTGTTTTCAACAATCAAGCGGGGAAAATAAGACACTCATTATCAGTTATAATACACTCCTCATATAGTCAACGTTTTGCACATAAATAGACACATTTACGAATCCTCTGTTTCTGTGATTGCAGCTTATGCGAATTACCTGTAACACTCGACGCAGTCCAAAGCATGTTGGTCGTTCGATGACTGGTAGGTGTAGTATCGTTAAGTCTGCTCTGTTAACTAGAACTTGCAGTGCATCGTCTTCGAGATAAATACGACGATGGGAATCCATGAATATGGAGAGTTCGCCAGATGCTGCTCCTCAACATACTTGGATTATGGCTTGCAGTTTGACACTACTTTACAAGTTATGTTTCACCGAGGGTATATCTTCAAACATGCTGTAGCATTGAAACATAACCCCTAAAGCAGTCAATCTGCCAACCATAATTGTGCTTATTATGAAAAATACATAACTGCACAAACAGTATTCAAAATTATTCTTTGAAAACTGACAAACTTTGTATGAAGTCGGCGGTCATGGGATGTATTGCGTTATTCCACTCAATCACGTGGAGCGGCCGCTTCGGGGCAAAGAACTGGTCCCAGATTAGTTCTTTTGCCATGCCTGTCATGTCATAATTGAGCTGCAGGGAGCGTGTTCGCTTGAGAAGAAACTGCACGTTGCGGTCGTGTTGCGGGAAGTACCGGCCACACACACTCAATTCAATGCCTCCGCATCTGAAATTGTGATTTGTCTCCAGTTTAAGACGCAGTATTTATAAGACCGGATCAGGAAGGGCCCTTCTGTCACTACTATATCAAGTTGTTTCGACAGGGCTCAAATGTAGTGCATTATGATACTTGGTATTACAGAAGTTGCTGACAGACCGGTGACAGCGTGAATTTTTCAATTAATTTAGTAAATTACAAATACCTCTCAGTCATTGCGTCGACGCACGCTTCAAATTTCTTATTAAGGAACATTTCTCTTGCTTGCCGCTTCTGATCTTCCCATTCAGTCAATTGTTCTACCTTGAAAAATGAGAGGTTTCAGAGTTACACCATCATATGTTTGTTATTCACTGGAAAAAAATTACACTTGTAAAGAGCACGGTCTCTACGCAGATGTCGTTAGCAAACACTAGCTTCAAGTCAAATCCGGGCCGTTGCAATGCCATCCACAGCTTATCACTTACGAACGATTCCACCGTCACCAAAATGAGGCGCCTGAATGAAACTTTCTTTTGCTTGATGGTGTATTTTGCGTAAATGAAGTGCAATTTTAAAACATAATGTTACAATTTTATAATAAAATGTCACTTTCGATAAAGTCGCTCCTTATTTGCTTCAATGAGGCTCCAAAATTCTTTGCATGACAGTCGCCACAGATTCAGGTCTTTTACTGGCAAGAAAGAGAAAACCGTCAATTTCAACTCCACAGGGAGGGCCATGAAATCGTCCGATCCCGACATGTCTAAACGAAGAACTTTGTTCATATTCCAATATGTACGAAATATATGTAGAAATTACAACTGATGAACATGAGCGAGAACAAAACAAAAATAGTCGAGGTTAACGTTGAATGAGCAGGAGCTATTTTTATATTCCGTGTTTTCGAAACATTGGCAAACGGGACACCCTACCGTAGTGGTCTTGTTGTGGGGCAGATTTATTATAATGGCACACTTCAAAGTTGGTACAGCTTTCCAAAATTATTTTGCATTATTTTAATTGGTTAAATAATAAACATTGAGCTATTTTCACGACATGTGTTTTATTTCTCTGCATTCGCATTTTCCATTCAAATGGTGGTGTGTGTGTGTGAGTGAGACTGTAGCGTGCGACGTTTCGCGAAATAAAGAACGCGTCACCAAACACATAACGCCTCTGGCACTTAGAACATTTTAGGAGCTATTTTGCAAATTCGCGAGTATTTTTTATTCATAGAATTTTTTATTCATTTATTTTTTTATTCATATCTCATAGAACACGTGTTAAGCCTGAGGTGCGATATCCGGAGCAAACTGATGGTGGTGATAATAATAACTTTAACACTTGGCAGAATGTAAAAGTACAAGCGATTATCTACAACGAAGCTCAATGAACAGAATAACAATTGACAATATGAAGTGTGATTTTGGCACGACGCATAGCTTGTTGTACAGACATGTCATATGACGCGAAAGAGTCATACATCACTATTATGACCTTCTTACCCGTGGCCCGTTTACGTTGCAGACTTGTGCATACCTTGCTGCGATAAGTCATGTGCGATTCGGATGTGCGAGGCTATCGGCAACATGACCCCTATCTCCGTGTCTCTCAATTCTCTTTGCAATGGCACACTTTCACAGGAAGTCTGTACTAACCCTACAAGGAATCGTCTAAAAGTTATGACCATTTGGTGAAGATGATGCAATATAATTCTTTATTTCCATATGTTCACCGGTATTTCAGAATATATCAACTGATAAATTTGCACATATCTGTCTGTATAAATAAAAATCAAAAAATATATTCCAATTGTCACGGCAAGGTAGTGATTGTGTACTGGGACGAATTTCCACCAAACAATTTCACACGGCGATGTGCCTTGGTGTATTTGATTGTCAAATGTCGTGTCTGTTCAATTTCGGAAGTGAAATCCTCCTCCACTTCTACTTCTGCGCCCGTGAAAGGCGTCATGAGGTCTTCGTCAACGGCACGTAGAACGACTTTAATGGAGCATGTTTTGGTGTTGTCGAGCAGAAGCTGTAAAGAGACGACACTGTTTGTCTGCGAGAGCTTCAAAGAAGGAGTAGGAGGAGTTTCCTCTCGGAGGAATCACTACTCTCCGTCTATTCATTCCTCCCCGCTCTCTCACTTCTCATCTGTCGACTTCTTTAAGTGAATGAAGACAATGTTTTCTTCTTGACCATTCTTTAAAAAATTCAAGCTTCATGGCAAATGAAACACGCCATCGTGATCAGCGTGGGCGGTTTAGTCAAAGAAAAAAATTCATTACAGGTTGTCAAACGTGCTGTCGGGAGGCTTGTTTCTGTCTATCAGAAGATCTGTGTTATTTTACTAGAGGGAAATGAGACGAAATGCTTGTTGACATTCAGGTTTCGTAAGCACGAACATTATCTATGCACACAAATCGGCACATTTCACAATCTTGTTTCAGTAAATATTAGCGTGAGCCCTAAGTTCGTGCAATTTTTTTCATTTATTTTTCATCAACAATTTTACATAACAACAACACATCAATGCTGAGGGATATACTGGCCACGAAGCTTGATGACCTTCCAGTATCCCTCAGGCAACTTGGCTATTCCATCCCTCCTGAAGGACGGGAACCAGGAGAGATTCCATTCGCAGACTCCCATCATCTCGATGAATCGCCATCCTTTGCAGAATCCCTGGAGAGACAGGAAGCAGCGACAGTCATGAAAGGAAAGGCCAGGGGTGTAAGCTGATTGAGGGCGACCTCGATGCACAGAGCGTTCAGCTTCGCCATCTTCAAACGTGATTTTTGGGGTCACGTGTGGTCGAGGAGGAGACACATTTTTGGGTGGTTAAGGCAGGTCAGGAGGAATTAGGTCACCATATTATCCTGGTACTTGCACACGAGGTTGGCGGTCATGCATATATTTGTGACCAGGACTTCTCTGTAGATTTGGCCGCAGGAAAAATGCCTGATGCTGAGCAGGTTCTCTTTTCAGTAGGCTGGGCCTCGGCTGCTGAATAGCAGGTGCGAAAGTGATTGAAAATAACACGTCAAATATGGTGAAAATTAGAGGGAGACTTTTGAATCGTTTAAGGAGCCAAGAGTAGCAATCCAAATGCGGATTGCACAGACATGTGAGAAACATTACATACTTTCGAAATGATCATATGATCAATCTGCAGTAGCATTGCTTTCGTGTCGGAATAAAAAATCGCACGAACTAGGGCTCACCCTAATATACTTGGGTGTCGCTGATGGTGACTATAGGTATTGGCAGCCGCCATTTCTAGCCGTCTAATTCCACTCTTGGCGGTCGTCACTTAATTCACAGAGACAACCGCTCGGAGTGGAATTAGACGGTTCGAACTGGCGGCTATCAATTAGGGTTTCTAAATCGGTAGTAGAGTGCATTCGTGTGTTGTCTGATTCCCGAGGATCGGTTGTCTCATTCCTGCAACAGACAATCGCTCCTCGTGAATCAGACTAATGCACTCTACTCCCGATTACGAAACCCTACTATCAACATATTCACCATCAGCGATACCCAAGAATATACGCCTGGGCGCTTATTCGAAGTACCTGAATCACTCGACGCAATCCGTCGCATGTAGGCCGTTCGATTACTTTGAGGTTCAGCATCGTGAGGTCTGGCCGATTGACTATAGCTAGCAGCTCATCGTCCTCGAGGTAAATGCGACGATGGGGATCCAAGGATATGAAGAGTTCGCCAGATGCTGCATCTGAACTTATGGTTGGCAGTTTGGTCATTTTGTGGGCTATGATTCAATGCCACTATATATTTGAAGATATACCCTCGGTGAAACATAACCCCTAAAGTAGTCAAATTTTCAACCATAATTTAGGTAATTATGGAAAATGCATAAATGAAACAGCAAAAACAATATTCAACATTGTTTATTAAATGCAAACGAACGTTGTAAGAAGTCGGCGATAATGGGCTGAATTGCGCTGATTGTCGTATTCTGCTCAACCAAGTGCAGCGGCCGCTTCGGGGCGAAGAACTGCTCCCACATTAGTTCTTTTGTCATGCCTGTCATTATGGTTTCAAAATCAGTAGTATAGTGCATTTCTCATTCGTCTCAATCCACTAGGAGCGGTTGTCTATCGATTGTAGAGACGGTCGCTTCTCGGCGGATAGACGAATGAGAAATACACTTTACCACTGATTTAAAAACCCTACCTGTCATATCGTAATTGAGCTGCAGGGAGCGTGCTCGATTGAGCAGATATTGCACGTTGTGTTCGTGTTGCGGGAAGTACTTCCCACACACACTCAATACAATGCCTCCGGATCTGAAACAATAATTTTTGTCGACAAAAGTGTTTCTAAATAGGTAGAAAGGTGCATTTCTCATTCGTCTAATTTCCGGCTCAGTAGAAATTAAACGAGGCTGGACAACATGTAATTTTCAATGAAATTACGAAATCGCAAATACCTCTTAGTCATAACGTCGACGCACGCTTCAAATGTCTGATTAAGGAACATTTCACTTGCTTCTCGTTTCTGATTTTCCAATTCAGTAGATTGGTCTTCCTTGAAAAATGAGAGGCTATCAGAGTTACATCATATCATATGTTTGCCATTCAGTGAAAGATGCGAACTTACACGTGGAAAGAGCACGATCTTTATGCATATGTCGTTAGCAACCACAAGCTTCAGATCGAATCCTGGCCGTTCCAATGTTATCCAGAGCCTATCGCAGAAGAACGATTCCACCATCACTACAGCAATGCGCCTGAATGCATTTTTAGATGAAATTACAAAAAAATATTCGCCAAAAATTTCATTGACGTGATTTATTCAACGTTGATAGTATATAATATTTTGCTTAAATTTAATGCGATTTCAAATAAAATGTTCACTTTCGATATAGCCGCTCCTTATTTGCTTCAATGAGGCTCCAAAACTCTTTGCATGATAGTCTCCACGTATTCAGATCTTTTACGGGCAAAAAAGAGAAGACCATCAATTTTAACTCCATTGGGAGGCCCATGAAATCGTCCGATGCCGACATTTCTAAATGAAGAACATTCTGGATATTTAAATTGTGCGAAATTCACAAATAATGAGTAACACAAGCAAAAACTACCAAGCAAAACAAACAGTCAAGAAGCAATTGAATGAGCCGAAGGCTTGTTTTATAATATATTCCATGTTTCAAAACACTGACAAACGTGACATCCTACCGTAATCTTCCATTTGTGTTCGGGCATCTATATTATAAAGAAACGTTTGAAAGTTAATGCAACATTCCAAAATTATTTGGATTGATTTTTTTCTGAAAACGTGTTGATTCAAAGATAGCAAAGCTTTTTTAACAGCATAATTTTTTCTTCTCGGCGCCCAGGACATTCTATTCAAACGATGGTGTGTGTGCGAGTGCGACTGTAGCGTGCGACGTTTCGCGAAATTAAGAACGCGTCACCAAAGACATAGCGCCTCTGGCACTAAGTACATTTTTAGGAACTATTTTACAAATTAGCACGTATTTTTTTTATATAAAAATGATGTATTTTGATCATTTTACTGTGTAATCGTTGTTTCAGCTATGCATGATGTTACCCTTCTCACCCTTCCACCGGAGTTGTTCCTTGAAATCTGCACCTACCTTCCCAGTCGTGATGTAAACACGTTGCGCTTGGTCTTCCGCAAATTCCGTGATGTAATCGACAATCATTCGGGACAGGCTTACATTAGGTATGGGTCTGATTTTTGCATCCGATTGATATTTAGTGAACTGATCAAGCTTATGTTTTCGCACTTACCTCGGGACCACACAAAACCAAGTTACATTTTGAAATTTCTCAATTATTACACCTATAATCTATAGGAACAAAAGATTTCTCGTAAAAGTTAATGACAAAGGTCAAATTTTTCTGCTTTCGAGGTGTTTCGCCGCGGCCGACAGCTGTTAAGGTCAGCTGTGTAGTGGAACAGCAGTGTTTAGTAGGGTTTCTAAATCTGTAGTAAACTGCACTTCTCATTCATCCAATCTCCGCGGTGCGGTTGTCTCTACGTTCGATTGACAGCCTCTCCGAGAGTATTAGACGAAAGATAAATACACTACTACTGATTTGGAAACCCTAATTTTTTAGCTGTTTTTTACGCGTAGCTCTCGTAAATCATTGCAACTTCTATAATCATCATCATTAATTAACATTTTTCAGTAGGAGATTCGTGGTGGAGGTGCGGGTGTACGAGGGCGAATTGTGCGCGACCTACCACGACTGCGACAGCAATCGAGAAGCGAGGATTGAAGCCACTGATGGAATAGTCACATTGGCCTGGGCTCATGGTGCACGAGGCATGCGAATGGCAAATTATGACGAATTCCAGGGCAAGCCCCTCGACAACTGTCATTGGGCGATGATACAAAGGTGAGAATTAGGGCTTCGAAATGGGTAGAAAAGTGCATTTCTCATTCGACCAACCCACTCGGAGCGACAACTGTTCCGCGCAGAATTGACGAGTGAGAAATGCACTTTATTGCCAATTTAGCAACAATTTGTGGGAATTGCTTCAAGTAATGTTCTTACCTACCAAAAACAAGCTCTGGATGTAATAATCAATTAATTGATTACAGTATTTTGCAGGTCCGGCGGCCTAGCTCGTTTGGATGTTTTTGGGAATCTGAATCAAAACAATCTCAACGCTCTGCGGTCCATTAAGAATCAAGCGCAACATCTTAGGTTTGAAGTTTAAACGTTTTTACAACTGCATTGTGTTTAAAACATTATTAGTAACTCTAGAAGTCTGAAATCCGCCGGGCCGTTCCGCGAGTTCCACGGGCACTCATGTAAGTCTTGTGGAACGTCAAGTCTTGATGTTCTGCAGGACTGACGAGAGCGTCCGCGCAACTTTTAGGATGATGCGATGGATTTCGAACTTCCAGTGCAATGCAAAATCATAAAAATATTATAAAAGCACAAATAAGTTTCCAGGGTTTCAGGCTGTTTTGTCGTTTGAGCAACATCCCTCACAACCTGGCCTTCTACACCTTGTTCGCTCCTAAAGGAGGACTGGACGTTGGACCCGATGCATTTCTGAGCCACAGCAACATCGTTGATGACCGCTTCTGCCAAGGTTGGTAATGTCCCACTAAATTCAATGAAAGGAGACTAGTAACCTTATACAATTCTTGCTCAATGAGCCGGAAAACGACTTTTGAAAGAA
Source organism: Diplogasteroides magnus (assembly GCA_014805445.1). Lineage (NCBI taxonomy): Eukaryota > Metazoa > Nematoda > Chromadorea > Rhabditida > Diplogasteroididae > Diplogasteroides > Diplogasteroides magnus. Next base: position 10,985 of record JACMIF010000759.1, read on the forward strand.
ATGGAAGTGATAGATTATCGGGGAAAAGAAGGCATCTGAAAAATACATATGATCAAGTAACCGTCGAAATGCCATTTTTTGCCCTCTTCACACTGCGTTTCGGAGCGTGGGGAGAGTCGGACATAAGAAAGCGCAGCAAAATTGTTTTTTTTCCACTACCGTTTCGTTTCCTCTAGCGAAATACCGCATCATTCTTGATCAGCAGTGTTTTTTGATCGAAATACCGTAATTTGCCTAACACCTGGCGGTTACGCGGTTGTTGGCGCGATGCCAAAAGTCTGCTTGTGCGCCATGCACGTTTCTCGCTTCCCCAAAGTTAACATGACACGTGGTTACCTACCGTAAACCAGGCTTACGAAAAATGTGTAACAAAACAAATCAAAATCCGTAAACGGTGAGAAAAGGTCAATTCTGCTAGTCATATTTGCTTATGTCAGCGATAGATATGAATAGGAGTGAGCATAACGAAATCCTTCCTAGGAATTTTACTTACTCCATGAAATTGAAGGAATGAGCTCGGTGTCATTCAGAGGCAGCGTCGGGCGAACTGCATCTGGACAGCGGAGATCATCCATTCCGTCTCACTGACACGCAGCTCATGACTTTTGTCAAAAGAGAGGACATCAATGATCTCATTCTCTTTTCCGCCGAAGGACCGACTGTGGAAGGAATACGAAACGCCGCACAAGTATGTCATTCACTATATTTTTCCAGAATCTATTTTAAATGCGGGTTGGAAGGGGAGTGTGGGGACTTTCCTACCGTGCCACGGTTACAGTAGTGTTCATTCAGTTCTCGACCTTAGCCATTAGTTGAGTTGAGAGAAACGCAGAATACAACTTTTAGAAACTGTTCCTAATAGATGCTTACGGTTACAAACTCTGTCAAACCTCTGAGATTTATTTGATTTTACTTGAGATGGGCGACGTTCATATTTTTGGGTTACGGTAGATGCGTAGATTGACTCAGATAGAAGCGAGAGGAGTGGGTAGTGGAAGATTACTATTTCACTTGTTGATTTTGCATTCAAATGTTGTTTTTCAGGCACTGCTGCGTTTACGGAAGAAGTGCATCGTCCACGTGAGAAACTGCCTCGCTCTGACATTCAAGGCCCAGCTGTTGAGAAGAGTCGACGACGAGGTCATTGAAGGCATCCAGGACAATCTCGGTCATGGGGTTAGATACCAATTGAATCGACGTGTTGTCATTGTACGCCTACTAACCGGATCACATCCAACCATCAAAATTCAAGCAGAGTAACCTTGCCAAATTATGCACTGATGATATATTATGTAAATACTGCTATGCTTATGTGCCCTTTATTAATTATGCGTTATAATTTTGTACATAAAAATATTTCGTTTTCAAGATCTAGAGGAAAACATAATAATTTATCATGGAAATAATGTTGTGCCAACATGGTGCGATCGATGAATATGAATTGGTGTGGCAAAGGCGTATCGCCATGGTAACGTCGTGATTCACTAGAGAAGAGTCTTAAAATAAGATACTTCAGATTTTGTTCTTTTTACCAATTAGTATGATATTATCTTTAATCTTTGAACTTTGTTCTTTTGATCTTTTGATCTTTGAATGCCAATAAACTCACATGAACACAAAAATTTTTGTCTGCGTACATAACTGTGATTGAGGCAAACGGAATTACGTTTCGCTATGAATATTAACATACACCGGGCCACTATCTCTCAGGGGGTGGGGAAAATGATAGCGGCTGTATCGCGCAAAACACTCGGTCAGGAGAAAGTATTTGTACCCCGCCGAGAATGAATATCTAAGGTGATCTGCTGCCTTGGAGCGCTGATCCTCGGCGGGCTCTATTCACGGATAATTTGATTCGGGCAGCTCTCTGCATTTGACAAGCAAACGTAAGCGGGCCATTGACATTTATTTATTAGTGGTTCTAGATCGGTAAAATAATCGTCATTCTTCACCGCAGCGCAGTTGTCTATAGTTGGGTTTTAGATAACAGTGTTGCGGAGAAGAGTGACGACAAATCTGCCGATTTAGAACCCCTGCTATTTACCACGCATCATAGGAAATTAGCGACCACTCCCGGAAAAAAGTCAAAATCAATCATCTGTCCAAATTGTTATGGTGATGGTACACCGGTCCAAATTGTTGTTGTCGTGTTACACACTCTAACACGCATAAGTGCCTGTATCGTTCTAGAGTATTTATTCAGGAAGGCTATTGTTGTGGCGGTAGTATTCCATAAAAGTTCCCCAAAAGTATTGTTTTCTGTTGACTCGTAGAAACGACTTCACTACTGTAAACAAAGGGTCGTGTTACATCGCCCGTCACCCCATCCCAGTTCTGATTTCGGTTTCACTCAACGGGACCCGTAATTTGCCCACCTATTGTGCATGTGAATACACTCACACGGAGAAACCATCTTCACAAAGTTTTGAACTGGTTAATTGATTTTGACTTTTATGTTCCTGCACAGACTCCATTTGTTTGGCGATTGCCCGTAACCTGCGTTAAGAATTTGCTCATTTCCTTCGCGGGATCACACAGTAGTAGAGAGCTCCAATCGGATCCCGAAGAACATTCATTTTGTCTAAATCATGGCCGAGCTGTTGTCTATCATATGCGAGAGACTACCGCTCGGCAATAAGAATACACTCCGCTATCCAATTGGAGGTCTGCACAGTACATATTTTCAAAAAATTTCAGCAATGACAGAGTCCAATATCCTCGCTCTTCCTCCCGAAATTTTCCTTGAAATCTGCTCTGTTCTACCGAGCCGTGATGTAAATACCATGCGCCTAGTCTTTCGGACGTTCCGGAATGTGATTGACGGCAATCCAAAAAAGGCGTATTGTCGGTATATCAGATCTATTTTATATCTGTTCGATTTTCTAATTTTTCAGGAGGAAATTCGGCGTTGTAGTGGCGGTTTACAAAGAAAATTTAAGCGTGCGCTACCGAGATTGCGACACTGAACGAACGTCTTTAATTCATTGTAAGGGCGATCTGTGCACAAGTACTGACTTAAAGATGTCAAATCCTGAAGACTTTGTGGGCAAGTCATTCGATCAATGTCATGCAAGGATGTTGGAGCGGTGAATATTGTGCTCTTTTGCCAAAATTAATCGAGCCATTTGGGTCCGGAGGTCTGTTGTGTTTGGACATCGAGGGTGAACTCGAGAAGAAACATCTCCCTCTACTACACAATGTCATAATTCAAGCGCCACTTCTCAAGTTTGGATTTCAATCTTTAACGCTAAATCTAAGCGTAGTCGCATCAGTGATATAGATCGTATTTTCGGTAACAAAGTGCACCATAGCTGTCTTTTCACTCATTCCGACCGGTTGTCAATGGCGAACGAGAGGAAATGAGTCGTCCTTGAGTACAGACAGAAAAGTTGCACTGTATTTCCGAAATGTCACCCCCAATCAGCGCTCCTTAGCTTTTCACGTCTTTGTCCTGCAGTTCATAGAATTTTAAGTAATTTTCAGACTATTCTGCCAATTGACCAGCATTCCCAATGACATCGCCTTTCAATATTTATTCTCACAGAAGCGAAATCTGAAGGTTTTCTTGCCTGGCCTCGTAGACAACAACTACTTCGTGGACGATCGCTTTTGCCGAGGTTAGTCTTCTCTGCGGAAAGTTTGTCAACGATATGGGTCCGTTTAAAAGCTGTGAAGTGGCCTTAGTGGCCTATTGGGGTGTCGCATTCAAGAATTAAATGCATCATAGTTTTCTGTTCACTCATTCCGACCGGTTGTCTATGACGAACGAGAGAGAATTAGTCACCATGCGCAGAGACAAAAAAGTTGCACTATATACCCAAATTCGACACCCAACTTCGGTATGTCCTGCATTCAACAAAAAAGATCTAATCGAATGAAAATTCGTTTCTAAAATATAATTAGGTACAGTGAACATTCAGAAGCTGCGGCCCACGAGTTGCGATTGCATGGAGGCGAGTATCGACTCATTATGACTGATGCGCAGTTGATTACACTAATCAAAAGGGAAGATCTCAGCAATCTCACTCTTTCTCACATTGAAGGTCCTTCGATTGGAGGAATAAGAAAAGTCATTCAGGTTTGATATTATCTCCTCGTTATCAAATCAATTGAAATTGGATTAGAGGTACCACTAGATATGCAATGTTGCTCATGAACAAATATGTCTCATTTAGAAGGCAGTTAATGTTCAGACCAAGTTTCAGGCTTTGCTCTGTACAACGAAGAGGTGCACGATCAATGTGAAGATGCAATTTGTTCCAGAGATGATGAGTGATCTGCTGCGGGTAATCGATGAGGAGAACTTATCCATAGACCGAGTTCTAAACCCCGAACGAGTTGTGTATAAGTTGAACAATCGTGCTGTTATTGTGAGCATTTTGACCGATTTACAACAAGGAATCAAGATTGAAACGGAGTAGCATTGCATATAATCTTCAAATGTTTTCCTTCTTTGTCTACGCGATTTCTTGACATAAAAGTAGTAATTGCTAGAATTATATTCTTTTATAATTGTCTATTTACATACATCAGTAAGCAACGTTGGCTGAGCACAAGCTCGTCAGTGTATTTGAGAGAGCCGCTAAACAGGATGGTGTGGTCGACGAGTGCGAAAAAGTACGGCAGATGGCCGTCATTTCCAAGCGCTGTAAAGAGCAGCGAAATTGGAAAAAGAACAATAAATCACTTTTCAGTCCAATTATTTTAGTGGTGTGAATAAAAGATACTTTCCAAGTGGCTAATTGACTTTGAAACGTTACGTTGGATAACTTGCAGCAAGTAAATCCAATGATCATTTATTCATTTGTTACCGTTGCGCATCATTATTCAATTATGATCAGTGTTGCACAAAAATCATTCTGACGGTGCACAATATTTTTTTTCAAAATATCAAGAATATTTCAGCAATGACAGAGCCCAATCTCCTCACCCTTCCTCCCGAAATATTCCTGGAAATCTGCTCATTTCTTCCCAGTTGTGATGTAAATACCTTGCGGCTGGTGTTTCGCACGTTCCTGAACGTGATTGATGGCAATCCAGGAAAGGCGTATTGCAGGTGTTTATCTATTCAGCTATTTCTTCGTTTTTCGTAATTTTTCAGGAGAAAATTTGTTGTTGTAGCGGAGGTTTGCAAAGAATACTTGAGGCTGAGCTATCACGATAAGGACTGTGGACGAACAGCCGATATTCATTACAATGATGACCTGTGCACAAGTTTTGGCCTGAACATGTCAAATTATGAAAAGTTCTTGGGCAAGACGGTCGATGAATATCATTATATGATGGTAGAAAAGTGATGATTGAGTTATTTTGCCTAGTTAATTGATCCATTTAGGTCCGGAGGACTGCAACGATTGGACATCACCGGTGAACTCGAACAGAAACATCTTCATCTCCTGAAAAATGTCATAAATCAAACGCCATTTCTAAGGTTAGACTCATCTACTCACAATTTTTTTCCACCTCTTATTGTTAGACCAGAATTGCTATGAAATTCAAATGTTTCGCAGGCTGTTCTGTCAATTGACAAACATTCCCGATGACATGGCCTTTCATTATTTATTCTCGCCGAAGCGTAGTCTGAACGTTTTGTTCCCCACTGTTGTGGGCAACAAAAATATTTTGGACGATCGCTTTTGTCAAGGTTAGTTAGCGCTGTTGAAAGTTTTTTCAAAGATAAGCACACATTGAAATACTGAGCACACTTCTATCTATATCTCTTTCTTTCACCAAACAAGATGCATTCCCATTTTTTCAAAAGTTGCAGCCCACGAATTGGAAGTATACGGAGGCGATTTTCCAATAATTCTGACCGATGAGCAATTGTTTACTTTCATCCGAAGAGAAGACCTTGACGATCTCGTCCTTTTTTCTATGCAGGGGCCTACTATTGAAGGAATCAGAAACGCCGCTCAGGTTTGCCATTTGATGTTTAAAATGTTTACAATGTTTATCTTTTATTCATAATCCTTGCGAGGTGAGAAAGCAAGGGAGAAAGCTTCATTGACGGTTCGGAATACTTCCTAATATTTGATGTTGCTCTTTGTTATCACACGGAGTGAAATTCAAATGCACCACGAGACATGCAATTTTTCTCACAAATAAATATGTAGCTTTCGATGTGACACGTAAACTTTTGACCGATGTTCAGGCACTGCTCTATTCAAAGAAGAGGTGTAAGGTCGACGTGAATATGCAGCTCCTTCCAGAAATGATGGGTGCTCTGCAGCGAGCAATCGATGAGGAGAACATAACCATAGACCGAGAAGTTGAAAAGACAGAGCGTGTTATGTATAAGTTGAATGGTCGTACTGTTGTTGTTAGCCTTTTGACCGATCTATATCAAGGAATCAGGATAGAATCGGAGTAGTATTGCATCCTTACATTGCCGTCACATATTTCCTTTCTGTAAATATACAATTTCGTGAAAAATATACCATTTCCAAAATGTTTATACTTATGTAAATGCATCTTTATATTAGTAGCCAAAACATGGATTTGGCATGAAATGCTGACTGATCACAAATTCACTAGTGTGTTCGAGAGAGATGTTGAACAGGATGGTGTGGTCGACGAATACGAAATAGTACGGTATATGGTTGACATTTTGAAGTGCTGTAAACGACATTGGAATGGGAAAAGGCAACAATTCTTTTCTGTCCAGTTTTAGTGCCATGAATGATGAATTTGTTCTAAGTCGCAAATTTGACTTCTTAAACGTTCCGTTGGACTCCTTGCAACATGTAAATCTTCACGATTATTCAGTTATGATCCGTTTTGCAGAAAAAAAAACATTTTGACGATGTTCGATAACAATTTCAAAATATCAACGTTGTTTCAGCAATGACAGAGTCCAGTCTCATCTCCCTTCCTCCTGAAATGTTACTGGAAATCTGCTCAGTTCTTCCCGGAAGTGATGTAAATACCATGCGTTTGGTGTTTCGCGCGTTCCGGAACGTCATTGACGGCAATCCAAAAAAGGCGTATTGTAGGTATATAGAATATATTTTTATATTTATTTGATTTCGAATTTTTCAGTAGGAAATTCGAAGTTGTAGCGACTCTTTTCACCGAAAAATTATTCATGAGTTACCGAGATCGCGAGAAAGGACGCACGGCTTTTATCACTTTCAAAGATGGTCTGTGCACAAAGGCTAGGATTGACAACAGTGATGTCCTGCCTATTTGTGAAGAGTTACTGGGCAAGTACCTCGATGAATGTCATGTTGTGATGATGGAGAGGTGATGATTGTGTTGTTTTCCATCACAAGGAAAGAGAACAATTTAGGTCCGGAGGTCCGATACATTTGGACATCCGCGGTAAACTAGAACAGAAACATCTCCCTCTACTACACAATATCATAAATGAAGCACCATTTCTCAGGTTACACTATTCTTTTCGATATCTTGAGCAAATCTTCATAGCTGTATCAACGTTCCATTGTTTCTTTAATCTCTTTTGTCTGAAATGATAAGAAACCTTTCAGGATTTTCTGTCACTTGTCAAACATTCCGAAGGACATCGCCTTTCAATATTTATTCTCGCAGAAGCGAAGTCTAAAGATTTTCTTCCCTATCATGATTGGCAACAATAACTTCGTGGACGATCGCTTTTGCAAAGGTTAATGTTAGAAATATATTGCACCATAGATTGAAAACAGTTAAATGTTTTCTGTTTATACAGCACAAAATCAAATACATGCTCGTGCACGGACACATCGCCTTCCAAAACAGATAACTGAAATAATGAACATTCAGAAGCTGCATCCCACCACCTGGAAATTTTCGGAGGCGACCAATGCATCACTATGACTGATGAGCAGTTGATCACTTTCATCAGAAGGGAAGATATCAGCAATCTCATTATATATCCCGTGGATGGACCAACTGCAGAAGGAATCAGAAAAGTCATCCAGGTTTGCTATTTGATGATTTGTTTGCTCCTTGTTATCAAATCTATTGAAATTGGATTAGAGGTAAAGATCCAATGTTGCTCAAGAACAAATATGACGCATTTCATAGATAGATAATGTTCAGACCAATGTTCAGGCTCTGCTCTATACAAAGAAGAAATGCATGATCAATGTCAAGATGCAGTTCCTACCAGAGATGATGAATGTTCTGCTGCGAACAATAAATGAAGAGAAAATATCCATAGACAGAGAAGTTCGAAACCCCGAACGAGTTGTATATAAGATGAATAATCGTACTGTTGTTGTGAGCCATTTTACCGATCTGCAACAAGGAATCAAGATTGAATCGGAGTAGTATTGCATACATTGCCTTGCAATGACTATTTTTGTACCTATAAAATTTCATGGCATAAACATATCATTTTAAAATGTTTATACTTATGTAAATGCATCTTTATATTAGTAAGTAAAACGAGATTTGGCATGAAATGCTTACTGATCACCAATTCGCTAGTGTATTGGAGATAGCCGTTGAACAGGATGGTGTGATCGACGAATACAGATAATACGGTAGATGTTAACTTTTTTATAGTGATGTGTCTTTGGCAATTGAAAATAGGCGGCAAATCACCCTTTTCGGTACCATTTTAGTGCTGTGAATGGAATATTCATTCATAGCGTGTTGCTTTTTAGTTTTCCTTCATAGATGCCACCTTACACATTTTCAAAAATATATCAAAATTATTTCAACAATGGCAGAGCCAAATCTCATCTCATTTCCTCCCGAAATATACCTGCAAATTTGCTCTGCTCTTCCCAGTCGTGATGTAAATAGCATGCGCCTGGTATTTCGCACACTTCGGAACATTATTGACGGTAATCCAGGAAAGGCTTATTGTAGGTGTGTGTGAGTTCTTTTTGATATTTATTAGGTTTTCGAATTTCAGGAGGAAATTCGATGTTGTAACGACTATTTTTGACAAAAAATTACACATGCGCTACACAGATTGCGACAACGGCCGAAGTGTCATTATCGATTTCATAGAAGGCCTGTGCACAAGTTACGACACTTCTAATCTGAATATGCCAACTTATGAAGACTTACTGGGCAAGTCCCTCGATACTTGTCATGATATGGTGGTGGAGAGGTGATTATTGTGATATACCGCCTTAGGTAAGCCAGCCATTTAGGTCCGGAGGTCTGATGCATTTGGACATCCAATGTAAGCTCGATCAGAAACATCTTTCTCTACTACACAATGTTATAAAGCAAACACCATTTCTCAGGTAGATCCTTTCATAGACGCATAGACATTTTCAATTTTTTGAAATAATCTTCGTACAATTGGTGCATCACCGTTCCATAGTTTTCTACCCCTTTTATTCAGAATTGAATTTCAGGCTATTCTGTCAATTGACAAACATTCCGAACGACATCGCCTTTTAATATTTTTTCTCCCCGAAGCGAAGTCTGAAAGTCCACGACGTGGGCAACAACGATTTCTTCGACGACCGCTTTTGCATAGGTATAGGCAGGAAGAGCAACGAACAAATATATGAGGCCGGTCGCGTAAGGTTCGGCCATGGCTTGGCAAAGCGAAAAAAAAGTTGGTCTTTTAAACATGAAATCCTATGTAGTTTGATGTGCTGATCATGAAAATCGATATGGCAGCGCACAGAGAAAATCTTGAATCGAGATATTGACAATTGTTGAAAATCATAAAAATGCATAAATCTGGGCATAAGTTTGCTCAATGGAAAATTAAACCCATAACCCCATATATTTTTCGAAAGCTCTCAATCCGGGGAACACAAATGCACAAATGAGACTCCCTAATTTTGCCATTTAAGGAAGTTATTCCGTATCTCCCTTAAATGAGGGGTACGACCCTTTGAAAATATGTTAGTCGTATGTGACTCGTCGAGAGGATTCCGAAAAGTGGTAGTAGACCCTACATTGAAGTTCGGCTTCGATGCTCTATTCCAATAAAACTTGAGAATCCTTTATCGCAGACACCGCGCAGAATAAAATTGCTCTGAGAAATGATAAGTTTCAGAATAGAAGTAATATTTCGCGGGTTTGAACCTTTGCTCTTTCAACATGTTCAGATGATGACCAAATTTGTGCGGCCTTTTCAAGATAAAGATTATTTTGCGCGGTCTTTTCAAGATAAAGTGGCCATGAATCAGGCTTTTCCTTGAAAAGATCGTGCAAAATTGTTCATCATGTGAACATGTTGAAAAAGCAAAAGTACAAGCCCGCAAAATATTAGTTCTATTCTGAAACATATCATTTCTCAGAGCAATTTTATTCTGCGCGGTGTCTGCGACAAAGGATTCTCAAGTTGTATTGGTATAGAGCATCGAAGCCGAAGTTCAAATGTAGACCACTAAAATCATACACTTCAAAATCCAGAAAACTTCCAATATTTCAATACCGAGGAATCGATGACACCATTCAGGTACCATTTTTTATGCCCAACAACAGTGCCAAAATATATCCGGAATGAGTTGTATGGGTCGATGCTCTAACGGTTCACAGAAAATATTTATTGAAGCCTGTTCCTCGGAAAACAGTCAACGTTTGGTTGGATGCAGTATTCCAGTGGAAGCGGTTAGGGGCTCATACTAAGTTATATTTTTCTTGGCTCCCATAGTATTACAATAAACACTACTTAAATGGGGCTAGAAAAAATCTTGAGCTTTTTGTACCAGGATGCCTGCGGTTTTGTCGGTTCTCTCACAGAGCCCGTGTTAAATTACAATATTTCATTTGCAGATTTGAACGTACGATCAAGATTAAATTCATACCTTTCGTTGACATTTTATCCATTCAGTCGGAGTTGAAATCACGTGGTTTTCGCAATAAATGGGTTGGAATGGAGGGAATAGTAAAGATTCCTCCCTTTCTTCATGGCAACGTCTCCCTCTGGAAGCCCTCAAACACAGCCGTGCTCTCCAACTACATCATCTACGAAATTCTGGAGGAGGCGGGTTCGTTATTTTTGAATCAATCGTATTTTGAAATTTAACATATGCACCAATTACCGCTAATTAATTCCCAGTTGCTTATTTACAATCTATGCGAAAAGGAGCTTAATGCGATTGTAGATCGTCGTGATACCCACGTTATTTTAGGTTTATAAAACGCGAATGCGAAGGGAGGGTGAATGCATGTTACACTTTGTGGCTCTTTCGATCTGGCAAAGAAGCGCGCTCATTACTTGATTCTCAACTTGTCGCACGAGATTCAAAATGTACGTTTCACGAATCCTTTATCAGTGCAACTGTTCATTAATAAATGTTGAAATTCAGCCTTCCAGTGATAAATGTTTACGAAGAGACAATTAATATCAACAAATCACACAATCAGTATCTGTATGGACCCGAAAAAATTCGCTCCTCAATAAAAATTAATACAAGTTGAGTTTCTCTAGATGAATGTGATGGGTGTATCTCCATTAGAAGTTGTCTCCTATCCGAATTCTTTTTCCGGCACGACGATCTGAAATAGATTGCATTCATCTGAATTGAGAGTAGGCGCCAGAGGCCGTATTCATGAACGCTCCAGACCGTTTGGCATTCCAAATGTGACGTCATTTGGCATAGCGGTATGCCGAATGTCCTCTCCCAACCCAAAAGACGCCACATGTGTGGAAATTAGTATGAAAATCGATTTAGCATACTTACAAACTTTCAAAGAATCTTTCCACTCACACATGAATCCCGAAATAAAAAGTATCTGAAGAGATTGGCTTCAAGGTTGTAGTCACAATTCAGACGAATGTTGACATCATAAATGGTGGGAATCAACTTCCTCCATCTGAATGCGAGAGTGTTCATTGGCATAGGAGATAACTGCGTGCCACAAACATTTGCGCCTTAATGGTGAAGCGGACAGTAGAGCAGCACCTTTGTGGTGTATCTGTCCACTTAACCATTACCATTACGGCGCAAATGCCCATGGCGCTCGAGTATTCTCTCCCAGTGCCCACCAATTCAGTCACGTATGTACTGGCGCCATCTCCGCTCTGTGATTCTTGTACGGTTTTTTTTCTTATAGAATCTAGTCGTCACTCCATCTTCACCTCAAAAATATGTTGGTGGTTCCAAAATTCGCGTCAGCCTAACCTTTACTCAACTTTTGTCGTATTCCACGGCATATTTCTTGGAGTTTCTTCGAAATTCACGTTGCAGGTACTGAAATTTATCATTTCTACAACAGTAAAAAGGCATTTCTACAACAGTAAAAAGGCATTTCTCATTCGTCTAATCTCTATTGACCGGTCAACTGTTACGTTCGAGAGATGTCAAGTGGAAAGCGATGAGACGAATGCCAAATATACTTTTTTTTAAGTTTTAGAGACCTTACTGTAACTGTCGCTTTCAGACTGTTATTTAGGAAATGTTTCTCACTTATTGTATGCAAGAGATGAGAAGAGGGGCACGTCAACACGTAGAGGGCGTCAGATGACAAAACAAAGTCAAATGTTTGGTATCCCTTTCAAAGTCTCAATTCGAGGCGTTGTGTATTGTTTGGCGTAAGCGAAAACGATCCTGAGAATTTCTCTCTGCCTTTGCAGGAGATATCACAATTAGTGATCCTTGTAAGAGATGAACTGGAGCCGTGGAGGGAGCTGAAACATTTTTTGCGAAACCTGTCGAACACACGAAACAATGAAAAAACACAGACAATGAATGTTAAATGGCATTGAACGGACGTTCGTTTCAGTTCAATTTGAGAGAGGAATCATCCCTTTCCAGCATCGAAATGCTTTTCTCTGTTCCATCTCTTCATTCCATTCACTCTTTTTCTTCCAGAATTCGATAGAATACAATGATCCCTTCGAGAATGAAGAAACATTCTGAGTCATTGACGAGAGGAGAAAGCGGGAACACAGACAAGAACGTATCGTTGCTGAATGAATTATAGATCTGAACAAAATCTGATAGGTCAAAAGATCTGATTAATGTATTACTTAATTGGAATTAAGAAATTTTAATGGATTTTTCAATTAACGTTGTGGCTATTTCGATCCGACAAAGAATAAATGATTCACTTAAATTCACTTCTTGACGGATGAAGTGTGTTTCACGCATCACATATCACGGCACCAATTTCCATAAAAATGCTTGGCACTTGATGGAAATGCGTTTCATGTATAGTATATTACCGCCGAGTGCTGTCGGGAACAATCAAGATCATTATTATCTTCGATACAATTCAAATATATCCTGAGGTCCCCTCACATCTGCTCATTCAATCATTCAATGAATTTCGCAATTTTATTCATGATCGACTTTCATGGAGTATGGAGTAGGGTTTCAAAATAGAAAAAAAAATAGTTTCGACGTTTAAAAGTGCAGTAGAAATCCCGCCAGCACTACTGGGGACATTCATTCTGACCTTGGCGAGAGGTGGGCGGCCAATTTTTAAATACATGTTTTGGTTGAAAAAATTTATGAGCAGCTGTACGAATACTCCCCACTAGGTTAGATGCAGATATGTTTCAGTCAGCAAATAAGAGGAGCGCAATGCAATTTTTCGGTAATATAATCTTGGCGGATTTCTTATAGGAAATAAAGATAAATGTGCTTGTAAAGATTTTGCGAGAACCAAATGGTGACAGGGGGGGACGCTGCTGAAGCAGGGAAATTTGACTAGTTGAAAGACAACGGGCCAAAATGGCCAAAATGGTGAAATGGGCACTGGGACCGAATTTATGACAACAACAAGATAATAATGGCGATTTTGTCCACTTCACCATTATGAGGACGGTCACATAAATGGCCAGACGATTTAGCCGATTGTGGCCAAATCAGGATGAAAGTTCTGATTTGCCTGAAACTAATTTATGTTACTCTATTAGTATCCCTTATTTAGTACCTCTGAGAAGTATGAAGTCTCAATTCGGCCTCATCTTCGAGAACGGAGGCGTCAAAGTTGTGACATTTGGCACGTCACGTTCGACCACGGCAAATGTCAGACGTCATAAAAGGCCTCAAGATGAAGATTTTTCGAAGATGAGGCCGAATTGAGACTTCATACTTCTCAGGGGTACTAAGCGATACTAATAGAGTAACATATATGAGTTTCAGCTGATTTAACGGCCTACCGCAGTTTGGCCGCTGGTGTGTTGCTACTTATGTGACCGGCCTCATATACGAGGGAATACATTGTGCAGTCATGCAAATATGCCAACCAGGATCAGAAAAATAACCCATATCGTGCACGCAATGCAATGTCTCCCTCTGGAAGCCCTCGAACACAACCGTGCTCTCCAACTACATCATCTACGAGATTCTATATGAAGCAAATTCGTTATTGTTTATTAATTGTATTTTTGTCAGAAGCAAACCCTCGAACAATCAATCACTAATTGATCCTCTGTTGATTATTTAAGAACTGCGTGAAACACAAGTTGGTGCTCCTTTCACCCTGTAAATGTCGTGTTCTGCCTGACTTTTGAGAAAATATCCCCCACTTATTACGCATCCTAGCTGAACTGTTGCCTTAGTCTATTTAACTCATAGTTGAAACATATCCCGTAACGACGAAATAGCACGTAAAAATGAGAGACCAGGGTGGCATCCAGGTGTGAGACGCGTATTAGGAATAAAAGTTCAGATAGGATGCATAATAATATCTTCCAGGTAATCTTCCAGGTAATAGCCAATCAGCACGTCGACATCGAAGAACACTATGCTACTGAGGGGAATGGAGGCGAGTAATTTGTTGGTTTTTTTCCGAGGATTATATCACTCATCGATGAATCATTGTCTCACTGGCATAAATGTCTGACGTGAAACCGATATTCGACAGATTTTTCAAAAAAAAGGTTATGCAAGAAGATCAATGATTTGTGCAGAGTTTCGTGGCTGCCATCGCTTCCTTCAACTTCACGGCCATCGGAGGAAATCGCTCATGGTTGGTTTCATTTAAAAAAATTTCTTCAATGTATTTCATTTCATTTTCTGACATTTATCCGCAAGCAACAAAAGTTATGTCACGAACGAGCGATCTAGCTGAGATATGATTTTTCAAAGTTCACTGATTTTGAGCACATGGCCTATTGCCCTCAACACATTTGAGCTCGCAATTAGCTTCAAAATGAAATT
>JACMIF010000760.1:9756-32132 GCA_014805445.1 Diplogasteroides magnus
GGCGGGTGATGACGTCATTCCTTCCGATGACGTCATGGCAGTCGATTTCGCAACACCAATTTTGACCCCCAAAAACGATTTTTTGCCATAACTCTTTTAGAAGTGATCTGAAAATCGATGTTAGATATTCTAAAAATAGGTAATCTTTTCCCGAATAAACCGGAGTTGTGAGGGCTCATGTCCTCAATCCATAAGAAAGTTATGGACCAAAAACCGAAAATTTTCGAAACTGTCAATTTTGAACTTAGAGACACCAAACTTTCCAAGAATGTATAGAATCACAAAAGAAAATTTTTGGTGCTTAGAACATCATTTTGCGCAAGTTCATTCCGAAGTTATGTCCAATAATGCGATTTTTGTTTAGTGAAAATAGGATTTTTGCTATAACTTCTGAATGAACTTGCGCAAAATGATGTTCTACACATGAAAAATTTTATTTGTGATTCTCTACATTCTTGGAAAGTTTGGTGCCCTTAAGTTCAAAATTGAAAGTTTCGAAAATTTTCGGTTTTTGGACCATAACTTTCTTGTGGATTGAGGACACGAGCCCTAATAATAGTGGTTCCTTCAGGAAATAATATCCTATTTTTAAAATATCTAACATCGATTTTACGAACACTTCTAAAAGAGTTATGGCAAAAAATCGTTTTTGGGGGTCAAAATTGGTGTTGCGAAATCGACTGCCATGACGTCATCAGAAGGAATGACGTCATCACCCGCCAATGGTAAACATGTGTGGACATGGACATAATTACGCAATAGTTGTTTGGAAACGGAACTCAGTTTCCATCGAGATATTTCAAGAAAATCGAAAATACGACAGGACTTTCGGAGCACCCTAATAGTTTAAAAGGTCCAGCAAACCCCCTACAGAAGGAGCAACAATTGCGAACCTCGAAATTGTTGAGATTTGTGTTTGCATCGCCATTAGACGAGTTCATCCTGAGACTGATCGTTAGATGTGCATCAACTGATCCTTCTGTGAATCTTCCGAAGTTGAGATCAATGAGAAAGTCGCCGTAGAGTTCATCCATCTACTCATTACATCTTCCGTCGTTCAACATTTGACTACACTTACAGCATTTCGTATAAGAGTTGTTGTAGTGATGTATTCTTTCGTGGTATTATCATTATATTTTTCAGAGTAGATGAGATTAAACTTGAGTGTTGTTTTCAGTTGTTGATCAACTATAAATAGGGGGATGAGCAGATTCTTGAAGTAGCTCACTCTTTATGCATTCGTTCCTTTTTTCCGTGTAACCTGGTGCACACTGGCAAGTGTAATTGCCCACTCCATGCATTTGACACTCACGAGGCCCATTAGGACACAAATATGGCTGGTCATCACTGCAGTAGTCGTGTTCTTCAATGTCTTCTATCTTATCACCATCCATTCTCCTTACTCTTCTCGCATAATTCTCCGTCGTAGTCCTTACTACAATTGCAGTAGAAATGCTTCTTCTGATCCTTGTCTGGTACACATTCTTTGCCATTGTGGCAGGGATTGGGTTGACACACACCTCAAATGAGAATGTCAAAGAGAAATGATGAGAAACACGAACTGACGCAGGTATTGTTCTCTGAGAGATGTTGTAGGGATCATCGCAATCACAAATCGTCCCACATCCAAACTCTTCGTTCTTGCAGACCTTGCCGGCGTCGCAAGTCTTTCCTTTACAAGGATCTACACTGTGATTTTTACACAATAGATTATTCACACGATTCCTCTCGATCTTGTAGTGCTTGAGGCATCATCAAAACCACATCATTTTGGCTCGCTATGTGTTAAGTTGGGGTCATAAAAGAACGTGTCAACACTGTTACTAAGCTTTTTGAGGAATGACGGTGCATTGTCAAACAAGCGTTGTGCCATGAAGAGAATGTGTACGTCGGTTATCGAAAGTTGAAGCATTCACCGCAGTCTTTGCTGTTCTTGAAAACACATCTCCCTTCCAAAATAATGCATTCTCCTGCTGAAATGAATGTCATTCATGAATTGAGTCACAAAGGCCCAGCTGTCAATTACAATTGAAATGGGAACATACGGGAAAGCGTCGATGTTGGCATGGAAGAATGAACAAAAAGGGATTATACATTTTAGGCTGGAAAACGTAATTCTTACTTGTGGAGTCAGTTTGGCCGAATTGATTGTCTGAGGCCGTAGTACTGTCATAACTTGTTGTCCAATCTGACGATAAATTCTCAGTCGTGCCACTGTAAGTTAGATCGTATGTACTGCTAGATGATATTTGTGTAGTAGGTTCTGTCCCAGAGATGACTGCAATGATGGATATTAATATGTATTGGAAAGGGATGAATGTCTACCTTGTAGAAGGGATAGAAAGAGAACGAGAGACTTCATCAAAAGAGTGGAAAGAAGGATGGGGCTTGATTCTCACTTGAATATGTACACTCAAAAGACGAGTCTCCTCCCATTCCATTCAATATGTCTCTACTTTTATTACAGTATTTGCGTGAGGGCATGTCGTCCATAGATAGTTCCTTCCTTCAACTTTGTGGAATGTGTGCCATGGTATGAGAAGGCAATTGAATACAAACACGCAAGAGTGTCATATAAAGATCAAGTTACATCATGCCCTGACATTATCATCATCGTCATATTTTTCATTGCACATTGATCAACTCTTCACAATCACTCAATCTAGATAATTACGCGAGGATCAGCGCATTAGGGGCACAAGTCTATTGGTTTCGAAATCGGGAAATTTGCCGTCATTTTTGTCCGCAGTGCGATTGCCTCATCTCTTGACTGACAACCGTGATGCGGAGAAGAACGACGACAAATTTACCGATTTACAAATTAGGGTGTCGCTCGGGGTGACTTTAGTGCAATCGCCGTGTCTCTACTCTCCGAGGAGATGTTGTCTATCGAATGCAGAGACAACCGCTCCTCGGAGAGTAGAGACACGCCGAATGCACTAAAGTCACCACGAGCGACACCCTATTATATTCACAAAAATGTTTTCCTTTTTAGAATTTCTAAATCTTTAGGGAATCGCTATCGGAAACGGCTTCATGAACATCAAATACCTCTACAACTCACAGGTCCTGTGGAGTTACTACCACGGAAGACTGTCGATTCAGTGCGTTTACTGTAACATTCACATTCCAGAATTGCAAAATGGTACACTATGACTTACAGTACTAATAGGACCTACCGTAATCTTTTGTCAATCGCCTGATTCAGGGACTGGGACGCTATCAAGACCGAGTGCAAAACTGACGGCGCCTCTGACGTTGACTACTATGATTACTTGCAGGTTTGACAGAACATTCTGGCCCCTTTATTCTACTACTATTACAATAATTTTACCCCAGTACAGTGTCCCCGATATATTTCTTTTATCAAAATTTTTGTTAATTACTGTATTATTGGCAATCTGCCAATTTTATAGCATCTCAACACCACTAACGGAATGGACTACTTCGGTGACAACTCTACATGCGGGAAGCTCCTGGATAAGGTTCTTCTGTAAGTTTGTTCTTTTCTTGAAAGGAAAGCATTTATGTCATAGTGGTCAAATTGACTCTGAGCTGTTATTTGATGGCTCGTGCAAAAATATTCATTTTACTCTGAATTTAGCAAATTCACAATATAAATATTTTCGACAACATCATATTGTCAGCCAACGAAATGCCTACGAATGCCGTGTACTAAACAGTTCAATACCCAGTTCAGGCTAAACGACTACAACTACTATCAGGACTGCTATCCGGATGCTTACAACGGTGTCCTTGCGGAAGAGGAAATGATGGTTGGAAACAATAAAAAAGAACTAAAACGTCTTCGGAACGCGACGCCTATGTTCACGCGTAGTTTTATCGACATCATATTTAAAGTGGGACATTTCAGGAGCAAATGAGTCGATCCACGGGACCTCATCTGAAGAGAAAACCTATCACTGTTTCCCACGCCGATGTAAGTGTTTTACGGGTGAACGATAACAGGGCCATTAAAAATTTTTAAAATCGTCTGGTGTAGTTGTGAAATGGACGCTTGAGCCATACTATCCTTGTGGTGCATTTGTACATTTCGTAATTACCGCGGTTCTTTGATATCGACTCAATTTCTCTATAAATGAACACTAATATACATTCTTCTGCTGAGTTTCCTGTCCAAACACCTGACGTGGCTTAAATATTCAGATATCGAACGACAACCAGAATGGTTATCCGTGCTGGAAAGGATTCGTCTCGAAGAGCTACGCCATGTTGCCTGAGGTTCAGGTACGCGCCATATTTTAGTTGTTGAAAACAAACTCTAAATAAAGTGCATTTGGTTCCAGACAATGTTTTCAGTTTAGAGCGATGGAACAACAATAGATCCTGACCAGGTCATTCGTACATATTTCAATTCCAGGACGCATTCCATATTCCCAAGGAATGGCGCGACAAGGGCCTCAAGTACAAAGGATGCAAGTCAGTTTCAAGAAATGTTGCATATTTTTCAAAACCTCCTGACTTGATCAAATATGAGGCACAGCGAGAAAAAGTATACGTTTGGTGATAAAGATATATTTTCCGGTTTCATTTCATTGGCAATTTGGTCGTTTTATAGTAGGCATAAAACAAAAATTGCAGCTATCAAATGTACGATAATTGGAAAGTGCAGCATTCGAACACATTGGATCTCTTCACGAGCATCATCACAAACTTCAAGGTTTATTTTCACAAATAACTTCGCGACAGAAGCCTATTTTTGTAACAGCTACTTCCTAAACTGAACGACATGGTGTGAGCCCAAATTCTGTACTTTAGGGTAACTTCCGCATTCTCATCTACAATGGAGACATCGATACTGCATGTAACTTCCTGGGAGACGCGTGGCACGCAAGGGACATCGCTGTCTCGAACAATATGATGGTATTCCATGACATTGCATCGATTGAAGAACATGAAACTGTTCAGTTATGACATAATTCTATGGACATGCTTCATCCACAACGTAAAACATATGGCGAACTCTAGTCATCATAAAACATATGACCCGGAAACATTGAAATAACTTCAATCCAAATCACAAGAGAGCGCTTATTTGTAGATGTCCATGCCTCAACAGCAGTGGTACTTCCGCAATCAGACCGCTGGATACATCAAGAGATACGTGACTGCCGATACACAGAAGACACTCGATGTCCTTTCTGTCAAGGTGAGTATAACAACAGTGAATTGGATAGATATTTTAACCAAATGGTGAAATAGTCAGATATGCATTCTCAGATTGAAACTAAAAAAATGTCTCATCATCATTTCATATGGACTTACTCCTTGTTTCATGAATAAGTATTTGACATCTACCGGTGATTAAATAAAGGGAAAATTGGATTTAAGGGCGCCGGCCACTTAGTCCCCAACGACAGGGCTCCTCAATCAGTACAGATGATAACGAATTTCCTCTTCCCCGCAGGGAAAGATGGACAAGTTGACTACAAGTAAGCACATTTCACTATGCAACTTGATAGTAGAGAAGTGAGAATTTTGAGTAATGAAAGTTATGACACGTTTCCGCTATGAATACGACTAAGAAGTTGTAGTTTTAGTATGCTTATCATTCATTCAGGTGAAGTAGAGGTGCGTAAAATATTTTTTTTGATTGTCAAAAAAGTAATTTTGAAAAAGACAGAGGTTATTTCAAAAGGGGTAATAACGACTAAAGTGCTCATTGCAGTGACATCCGCAACGTCAATCCAACCCCTGCGCCACTGCCTCCAGTCTGATTTGTACATAACATCTTATATTTATTTATGCTGCGATATTGTGTATATTAGGACAATAAACCAATTTCTGCCGTATATTCTACTGTGACTCAATAACAAGCAATGTGATCAACATCTGCACTTTAGATAATTTTTTAAACAAAATGAACCTGGTTCATGACCTTTGACACTGAAACTAGTGGCTGATTTCACTAGAGTGAGCAATCGTTCATTGTGGAAGCTCTCATGAAGATTTCGTAAATTTTAAAGATGATCGCATGGAAGTCCCCTCTCTGACCAGTGAAATCATTGACCATTGCTAGTGAAGAGTCCACATATGCACACGAAGACACAGGGTCGTAAATGGAAGCATCCTCCTAAGTATTACGCGTCCTGATAAGAGGGAATGACTGCACAGCGGGCACTCATTGCGACATCCACTGCACAGATCATAATTTGTAGTCTTTACGCTCATTTCTGATCCATGATTCCTATGAACTTTTGCAGCCAAGATTTCGTGGTAGCCATCTGCAATCGTTAGCCGTTTATCGCTTACTAGTCGTCACTTAGAGTTAGTTCAAAGATAAATTCGTTGAAAAACAGAAACAATGTTCTGATGCAAAGTCCATGTTCGCTTTATCACCAATGGAAGGATTTGCAGTCGTTTGCCGTTTTCTGTCTTATGAATCTAGGTTCGATCATTTCATTTTCACTTGGTTCATCATCCTTGGTGATAGTCAAAAATGCCGTGGACATTTGCATCATAATAGTAAAACAGATACTGAGCCATTGCGCATCTATTTAACCATTCTGGCGCGAATATCAACATCTCTCTACTCTTTCACCGCTCATCCTCAGCACGCTGTTCAATGCTGTATTCTTTTCGTCGTTGTCTTCGCATTACAGTTAATCACAGCCTATTCGTCACCCTATTTGTCTACCTGTTAATATTTTTTCATAAATAGTTTGTTTTCGCCAGCTGTGATATTGTGCAGCTGATTTTATCCTGGATATGTCGAGAATTTCATTCCATTGACTCTCTTCTCCACGTCTTACTGATATCTACATTCTAGGGTTATGACTTGGGTTCCACTTCTGCTGCTTTCCCTAGCAGCAGTAATTCCCTTGTCCTCTGCCATAGGACAGGATGACAATGTGACCTTGCCCTACCTCCTCTTCAAGCCCAATTTCGACACGTATTCCGGATTCCTGAACGCCGGCAAAAATGGCACGGACAATCTGCAGATGCACTATTTGTGGGTTTCCTTACACGTAGATAAATACAACTAGTCACTGGAAATTTGCGACATTATGCTCAGATGAAAACTGACATCGAGGTCGTTAATGGACAACGAAATGGCATAATACACTTGTCCTACCCTGTTTTTGCGCTCTTGAGATGCCGATTATACCTATTCGCTGTGATCGTTTTCGGTTCAGATATATGTGTTTCACAGGGATAATTTAGTGTTTCCATTAAGGGAAGACTGTGTTATGTGGCAGTGTAATACGAAATCAATGTGAAAGCGTAAGTACGACAGAACTCTTCCAAGACAGTTTCAAAGTATAAATATGAGGGGCTGACGTTGTATCTTCTAGACTACATACTTCTCGCGGCAACGCATCTGCCGATCCCATCCTCGTCTGGCTAAGTGGAGGACCGGGATGCTCATCCCAGGGAGGACTCTTTGAGGTCTGAATCATCCTCTCTTTGAGTCCTTATTCCCACTTCTTACAATCTCTGATACAGCTCAGCTTCTGAAATACTTCATTGGTTTTGTTCAGGAGCTCGGACCTTTCTACGTCACGAAGAATTCAACTCTATTTGAGAACAAATACTCGTGGAATAGGGTGAGCTTTCCTGACTTGTTTCTATCCTTTTCCTCATCCTTTGAAACATGCCTTGGTCGAAAAATTCAATGCAAAATTTGCTCAGCGCGCCAATCTTCTCGCACTCGAATCGCCCGTCGGAGTAGGATTCTCATATGACAAGTGGGTCTCTTTGTTAGTATTCGCTCGCTATTTCACATGGGTGATATGATATGTCAGCTCTGAAATTGATATGCTCAAACCCATTTCAATCATCATCAGGAAGCAATTCAACGTCACTTCGGGCAGTGATGATGATACGGCATGGCAGAACTACTATGCGCTCAGGGACTTCTTTAATCGGTAAACTTTACAGATGAGGGGCTAGCTACCTACTATGGTTTCTAAATCCCACCCTATGGGCAACCTATCAGTGAAGGTAAATCATGGTACACTAGCTCGTTGTCTCGCGGTCCAAAAAATTTCATTCACCTAAAATTTTGCCAATATTTATACTTTTTCAGCCTACAACAATCTCAATGCCTGCTATCGGGCCATTAATTTATATCAAATATCCCAAGAAAAGTTAATATTTTCAGTGTGCAGACGCAATTCGCTGGCCGCGATTTCTTCATATCTGGGGAGTCGTATGCAGGTTCGTTTTTAAATAACTTTTCCTCGTTGATTATAAATAGTTGCTCATAAAACTCTGAAACGAAGACCTGAACCGTGATTAAGTCGAGTTAATTTTTAAGCATTTTTCATATTTTGCCCCCCAGGCATCTACATTCCCACGCTCTCCAAGCTCATCGTTGACGGCATCAACAAAGGCGACTTCCCGAATGCAAATTTCAAGGTATGCATACGCCTAAACAGAGCGATTATGGTAGCTCAACAATGGCCATTATTGTACCGTAACAGTAATAAAAATAAAGTACACTGCTGGTGCGCATTTTGTAGACGTAATAAAAATAAGAATATGTTTCATGTAACTGTTATTGAAGAAGAATCTATTTAATTGCGAACGCCAAGTATTTTAAATATTACTAAAGCGAAAATTCAGGGAATTCTCATCGGTAACGGCTTCATGAACGTACAATACAATCAGAACTCACAAATCCTCTGGAGCTATTACCACGGACGGGTTTCCGTTCAGTAAGTTTACCACAGTACTTTGAACCACGGAAGGTGATATTGCAGTAGCATAGCAAAAATAACTGTCGTAATTCCAGCAAATATCGATTTCGAACGGTTCGAAAAACTGATTTAGGGACTTTGCTAAGCTGAAGCAAACTTGTGCGCATCAAACGGCCAACAACCCCGTCGATATTGACTACTTCAATTTCACTCAGGTATACCTACTTATTTCCTTCTTATGCTTGTTACCGGACGAAAAGCTTAGGAAACGAATCAAGATCTGCACAGAAAATTCATAGCCGTTTGTGAATGAAGCATTCGTTTTCAGTACTTGAAAACTTCGGACCAGGGCCAGGACTGGACTTCGGATGGTAGCGTCTGCGGCGATCTCATCTACAATATCGTTATGTAAGAATAACAATAAACGCAGACGTTACAGAGTAGCTAGACATTTTTGCCTTTTCCATAAAATAATTGAACACATAGTGAGAGTCACTCGCTTGATATTAGGAACCTGACATTGTAACTTGGTTTATGTGCTTTTTAAAAACATTAATAAATCTAAATACAGGAATGACAACTACAACTACTACCAGGATTGCTATCCGGGAGCGTATGACGGCTTCTCGAAGGTGTGGGAAGAGAGTTATTTTTCGACTTTTGCACTCGGAAACTGAATTTTTTTACCAAAGATCCACGTGAATTCAGGAAGAAGTTGCGGCAGTGACAGAATCCGCTCGTGCACGAAGAAAGGGCGCATCGACCAATATGGATATTGAGTCGAAGGATTACCAGGTGATATTATATTCTGACCGGACAAATCCAGCAATAGAAAAAAGTGACCATCGCTAATTCTGTTTCTATGTAAATGTTGGAAAAGTTCACCATTGGTGATGTTTTATGTAGGCTAATACGATCTTGTAATCAAGACAAATGTGCTTCAGTACTCGAACGATAACCAGAACGGATACCCATGCTGGAACGGAATGGCACACAGAAAGTATGCAAATCTGCCAGAAGTGCAGGTATTTGTACTCTTTGAACATTTCTTCCCCAGTCCATGAGCAAATTCACGTGCAAAGAGGAATGATAAATGTATTAATGATATTTTTCATTAATAAATGTGATGGGATCGTATGAGCAAGCTATTGCGTGCTCTTCCTGTCTTCTGAAACATATTTAATCTTCTCAGGAGGCATTCCATATCCCGAAGGAATGGCGCGAGAAGAATCTCACGTACGTCGGATGCAAGTATGTTTTAGGCCGCATTAAATATCTTATACTATGGAAGTTCTTTGCTGTATAGCGCTCACTTTACGAAAAAATGATCAAGTGAAATGATAGTTTACTATGAAATGTTGAGCAACCAATTGGGAAACAACTGGAATCTGCAGTATCCCAATACAGCCGATCTCTTCACAAGCATCATTACCAACTTCAAGGTCATTCTTTCCTTATTGCATCAAACAATTTGTCACGCGATAGAATTGGCACTTTTTAGAATTCTCTACATCCTGATTGAATTATGAATAGTCCTGGAATTCGCAGTTTATCTCCAGGGTAACTTCCGGATTCTCATCTACAACGGAGACGTGGACACTGTGTGCAACTTTCTCGGAGATGCATGGGTTGCACGAGATGTCGCCGTATCCAACAATATGAGGGTACGATTATTGAGTCATTTCGAGGCCCCTCGTGTACATCTCTTTGAATTGCCCTAACCCCAAGGCTTATCCCAGAAGATGAGCGCAAGACAACATCTGAACTATTTCCACTATGTTTCCCCATGTTTCCCCGCACCTGTGCAATTGAACGAATATGATTCATACCTCTCTGATACTTTCAAGAAAGACAGTATTTGATTACATGCAAGAAATTGTAAAATTCTCGACAAAATTGTAATTATCCATTTCAGATCTCAATGCCGCAGACTCAGTGGTACTTCCGCAATCAGACAGCTGGTTACGTTAAGAGATACGTGACTGCTGATGCACAGAAGACTATGGATGTCCTATCTGTCAAGGTAAGGCAAAGTATTCAGTCGTTTAGCGATAAACATGTAGCTAATTTGGAGACCTAAACGTTGACATCTGGTGTGAAGATCTCTAAACTATCAACGGGGCACGGTTGTTTCATGCCCATTTCCATTTTTTACAGGGTGCCGGCCACTTCGTCCCCAATGACAGGGGACCGCAGTCAATACAGATGGTCAATAACTTCCTCTTCCCCACTGGAAAAGATGGACAAGTTGACTACAAGTAAGTAAATTCTGGACAGAACAAAAGGAGAAATTAGAATTAAATTACTCTTCATCTTGACCAAATAAAAGCATATTCTTTGGACACTTCATTGCTTCATTGATATTATTTCTTCCACCAAATTTTTTCTGTCTCTGAAATTTGCGTAAATAGAAACTTTTATATAATCAATAAGTGGTTCGAGCCACAGTGCGTGACGGTAAAGCACGTTATGCATAAATAACTGCGGTGCGCATAGTTGGACTTTCCTCTGTAATTTTGCCATCGATTAAACATACATGCTGTGGGGTGACAAAGAGTCAGCATGATTGGAGTTAATCCTGCTTACAATTGCAGCGACATCACCAATGCTAACCCTACTCCCGCATCGCTGCCTCCGGTCTGATCT
This sequence comes from Diplogasteroides magnus, assembly GCA_014805445.1. NCBI lineage: Eukaryota > Metazoa > Nematoda > Chromadorea > Rhabditida > Diplogasteroididae > Diplogasteroides > Diplogasteroides magnus. The sequence goes on from JACMIF010000760.1 coordinate 21,066, forward strand.
GTACATACTAGACGCCAAATGAAAGAGAGGGACAAGAATGACTTAGACATTTGCGCCATAATTGTGAAATGGAAAGTGCGTCATCAATTGACGACTCAGGCGTCCATTTCATAATTGTTGCGTAAATGCCATGACGCTGTTGTCTTTCACTTACTGTATTGCCTGCTCTTAGAAAAATTGTATTTATTCGAAATTGTTTTTCTCTCGTTTGTCAGCTATAAAGGTTATCCAATTTAAATACATTGCGTTTGAACAACAGGATGATCCAGATGTTGCCGAGTGTATCACGGTCAATGAAACACATCTTGAGATTGGTTATGAAAGGAATGTGCAGACGACAAACTACAATCCATCATTGGATACAAGCTCCACCCGTTGTGATAAAGGGATTGTGTCTATGACTGATGCAACTATTGTGTGCACTTGTGTTCCCACGCACAAGAATGAGTGGAGTAATTATTACTCGGCCTAAAAATGTCATCCTTGCAAAAGCTAAAAGTGCTGATAAAATGAGATCGCTTCAAGCCTTCTGACACTCATCCTTAGTTGTAATCTTTCGTGCTCACAGACAATAATTTGGATGGAAGTTGAGTGGCTGTAATCCAGGAATCAGCATCGTTTCGATACTTTCTCTTCCCTATTAATTGTCCCAGACAGCTAGTGATCACCAAAAGCGAGAGGAGTGTGACAACGAGGGTGTGCAATTCTCAATGGCTAATGTCACCGATAAGCCACGATGACCGACGCCTCATTTTGTCTCATTTAATGACGAGGCGGACACGAAGCCCTTTCGTCCTTATCACAGAGTCCATCGCGATACAATTAGAGAGCAGAAATGTGTAGAGAGCAGTCATTGGTCTTCCACTGTTTCACCTCATTTCCCTCCAGTGATTATATGTTGTACTTTGTGCGACAATTCACAAAACTCATACCAATACTTCAATGACTTTCAATACTTGAGTGTATGTCATTTCTTCATTTCCTCCGGAATTGAGAACCTTTCTGTGATCAACTCAATTCGCCTCTTATTGCTGGTTGTGCGACCGATGTTGGGTAAATGACATCGCACCTCGGAACTTCATTCTAGAGATCGTTTGATTGTTATTACGCAAATATCCACGACATATGTAGTTGTATCCCCGTTTGATCTGACAATGCACTCCACACAGCGCATTGCATGGGATCGACTTGTGATCATCGCGATCTTTGCCCTTTTCGTGTCCTCACTGCCTCAATTATCATGAAAAATTGTTTATTTTTTACCACTGCAATTTCCATCTCCTCTCACTAGCTGGCAATTGTCTCTGATGCATTTATAGAGAGCAAACAGTCAATCCCAGTAACAGATAATTGTACTTGCTATCCTATCCGAGACCTGTCACTGTTGTGTATATGTAGTGAGAGAGCGTACTACCTCCCCGTTGTTTCCCCTCTCTATCATTATGCCATGAATCGGTTGAGAGGCGAATGCACTGTGACATATGAAAGTCACATACAGATCCCCTTTACTCTGTGGCTATAAAACATTTTTTTCAATACATAATTACAGTGAAAATTATCATGTCAGTCGCCTATCCCACAATCTCGTTGTGAATCAACTGTTTTCGAAATAATATTTTCCATCTAACTTGTTGTTTCATTCGCCTCGGGCGCATACGATCTCATGCAAAATATCATCCTTCTACACTGTTTTTTTCGTTTGTCACGGACTGTGTTTGTTTTATATCGGTGATATTATTTTTTATGCATCACGAAACGCTGATATCAAATAGTGAACGATGTTTGCCAGTGGTGTGAAATGATATGTTCAAAAGTGTGATGAAGTATTTCTATTGAGAATAATCTGGATTGCGCGTCTGCCCAATTCGTCCTAATGTTGCAAATGTCCATGACGTTCTTCTTTTTCACTTCTTCATTTAGCCATGACTTGGGTCCCTGTTCTGCTGCTTCTAGCGGCAGTTCCTCTCTGTTCTGCCATTGGAGAGGACGACCTGGTCCAAGATCTGCCCGGACTGCTATTCAAGCCCACATGGAATGTATGTTGCATTGTTAAATACTTACTATTCGATTAATTAGACTATGTATACAACAGTTTCGCTTCTCGAAATATGATCTTTAAATGAGATGGACATTTCAGACCTACTCCGGTTTCCTCAACGCTAACCAAGATGCATCATGGCAGATGCACTATTGGTGAGATTTTCAGCAGAAAATCTGCTTTGCATTTCCAAATGCGACAGAATCAGTTTCTATACTCGTCTTGTTCTAATAGAATGCAATGGAATACAGAATCCTATACCCACGTTCGTCACGGCCAGAGATCATCCTATCAGTTTTGTGCTCTTTTCGAGTCCGATTAGCAGCCGAATAAGCGCCGCTAAATCGTGAGCGAAAGGGTGCAATCAGTTGCAAAATTCAAGAGCAGTTGATTTGAAACCATTGCAACGACTTCATTTAAAAAATAAATAGTTCGTTGTAAAATTTAAACTGTTAGAAAGAAACAGAAACTAAGTTATCCAAACTTATTTCCTATACAAACCCGGGGATATTAAGGGTTGCCGAGTCTCGTAATGACCCAGCCAAGGATCCGCTCCTTCTTTGGTTCAACGGAGGCCCTGGGTGCTCATCTTTCTGTGGCATGTTCGAGGTGAACAAATCTTGTATGGTTGCCCTTACTGACACACTGATAGTCCCCGTTAAACACTTTTGTTTACTTTGACATGTCGATGCTTGGCAAGAAAAATGAAATCAGGCGTAGAACCAAACATGTAACTTGACTTTACAAATAAGATGCTCCAAATTAAAAATATTCGAAAGTTGGAACAGTTCCACTTTGGCAGAGCAAATAGCGTGCGAAAGTAACAGAGCGCAGAGTTATCTAACCGGTTAGAGACTCTCCGCTCTCTCACTTTCGCACGCTATTTCGCTCTGCCAAAGTGGAACTGTTTCAACCTTTGAATATTTTTTTTTTATTTGGAACATCTTATATGTTCAGGAACTCGGTCCCTTCTACGTCACTCACGACGGCCAAAATCTCTTCGAAAATGTGCACTCGTGGAATCAGGTAGATACTTTTTCAATTTTTATTGCGTGCTTCGCAACGAAATGATATTACCATAGCCTTTTGTGTTTCATGTTTTTTTTGCTACTGTTTGACTTTTGACTGATCATAAACTGAAACAATAACAATATCATCATTGAAGCGTGCTAACGTCCTCGCTCTCGAGTCGCCCATCGGAGTCGGATTCTCATATGACAAGTACGCTTATTTGTGAACAGTTTACCTTAGAGTACCTTCAAACCCTGAAAAATTCAAATATAAAACCCATACGCCGAGAAAAGAAAATATTCTGAATCTTTCTTGAAGCACATTTTCCTTGTTCTCTGTGCAATTTATGGTATGTTTCGAAGCAATTTTTCTGTTGAATAAGCTGGTGAGAATGTTACGCAGCCATTCCTTCGGTTTTCTGATGGTAAATACTATTCATGGTAACTTCATTCAGAAACAACGCCACCTTCTCCTATGCCCACGACGATCAAACGGCCGATCAGAACTACGCAGCGCTCAAGGACTTCTTCAACAGGTAATATGCATCACTGACCTCTGATCTTGATTATGGATATGTTTAACTGTGCAGTCAAGAGTAACAGTTCAGTTTTGATGCACAATATTTAAGCATGCGAATTCCGCTTACATCTGCATTATTTCTCATAAAATCTGCAATTATAACGTCTTTCAGGGTTCAGACAAAGTACAATGGCCGCGACTTCTACATCGCCGGAGAATCGTATGCAGGTGCGCGTGTATAGCTTCACTAATTAGTTAAAGCAGTTCAAAAGCATCTAATTTCCGCATAGCGGTTCTGTCTAGTAGAACGTAGAGACTCACGTTCCATAGACAACAGCTCCGAGTAAATTAGATGAATGAGAAATGCACTTTACTGCCGATTTACAAGCCCAAGTATCAGGTTCTATATCACCAATATGACACAACTACCTATGCACGAAGAGTAGTCATTCATGCTCATTGTGAACCGTTTGTCAGAAGGTATTCTATGAGGGAGCGGAATGGAATAATCATAAAACAGAATAGTCTATCTGCAATATCGGCATTAAACTGAGTATTCTGGATGCATCTGAAATTTGCCCCCCTTGCTTCATTCATTCACTTACTCACAATCAGGTATTTACATCCCAACGCTCTCGAAGAAGATCGTCGAAGGAATCAACAATGGAGACTTCCCCAACAAGAACTTTAAGGTACGATAAATATGTTTCAGCGCCTTCATTTCCTCGTTTTCAATAGTTCAAAACAATTAACACGACATCAATGATGCACAAAAAATATCCCACAGTATGAAAAGCTTCGCGGTCATTTTCTCATGAAATCGCACAGATATAAGAATGATGAATATCATGAAGAGTGCCAAGGTCTCTTTTAGGGAATCGCCATTGGAAACGGTTTCATGCACGTGGAGTATCTGATGAACTCGCTCGTGCTCTGGAGCTACTACCACGGCAGACTCAGTGTGGAGTGAGTACGATTAATTGGCGTCACTGTTATCGATTGATTTCGTAATTCAATTTATCGTTAATGTTAAACTTGTTTTTTTTTCTTCTTTTCGAATGGAAAGGCGTAAAATGAGTAAGTAATGAGTTAAAATGATAGTGGAATGAGTGCTGAGATCTAACAGCCTTAGTCCCATATACATTTGAATACCAATGAAATCGACATATGCGTCATCATTCCCGGTCACAAGCGTCCACGTCATATTTATGGCGCAAAAGACCTTCTTTCATCTGTGATGATGGCGTATAATCTGTTTTAAAAGGGGAGTGAAGTAAAATGATTATTTTAAACACATGTTCCGTGTTGGCCACCGCTCATTACATCGAAAATTACCACAGTTTTGAAGTATTGTCAGCGCTTTGAAACTTACTCATTGAAGATTTGTGAAAATAAAATTAAAATATTTTACCAGGGACTGGGATTACGTGAAGACGCACTGTCGCTCCAATCCTGCCCTGGACACCGACCATTCCAACTTCACGCAATATCTGGTCTCGTCGAACGGTGATTATAGATTTATGGACGTTACATTATTGATTGATTTCATAATCGATGCGAGTCGACATTTTTAGGAATGGACTTCGTCTCGGATAACAGCACGTGCGGTAATATCCTCGCGCCTCTGCTGGTGCTGGATAAAAAGTGAGTCTACCATGTAAAAGATTCAAGCTGCTAGACTCATCATTCGATAACCAACCTAATGCTAAAATATAATATATGACTACGTAGTCGCATTTCGATATGCCTTCTAAAGAACTATCTATCGAACTTGGAATAGGCAGGATGCGTTCAATCGAGATATTGAAGCAATGTTGTATGACGATTGATTTCAGCATGGACCAATACAACTACTACCAGGATTGTTACAAGGATAATGCTATCGTTGTCTCCACTCCTAAAGGTATGTAACTACAGTGAGGAATTGAGTTAGCTCATGGAGACACAAATTTTTTTGTGACTTCTGTCACTGTAAGAGTGGAACATATACAAAAATGCTCAGTTCGCTACGTAACCAGGCTCGATCAGACTGTCATTCTGCTGCCGGTCTGACAGCTGTGATAAAGCACTTCTTTATGAGAGAGATCAGAGACTTCTGACCGGCAGGATGGCCAAATATGTGCAACTTCAGACCATCACCCTCGGGACAACATGCGAAGGCGACGAGCAAAGAGATACGCGGAGAGGGACACAAATGACAATCCTACTGTAAGTCTTCAACTGTTATGTGTTGTGACTACTGTAACATTGACACGTTGGCAATCTTAGTGCACGTTTTCTTCAACAAACAAATCGATTTTGAAAGCAGATCATGAAATGCCAAAAGTAAAGATACCATCAAAATCCACCTCTTTTTACAAGTGGCAGTTCACAGAATTCCCTTGTTTCAGATGAACATGTACGAGGACTCAACTGACACTCAGAATGGCTATCCTTGTTGGAATGAGGATGCCGTTCACAAGTACGCCAATAGACCTGATGTCATGGTGAGAAGTTGAAATCGAAATTGAATTGAACGCGATAATTTTTTATGAACAAAAGTAGATGTTGAAATGTTTTAGAAAGCCATCCACATCCCCGACGATTGGATCAAGAGGAAACAAGAGTGGATTGACTGCAAGTGAGTGGACTGAATTGTAGATACAATAGGTAGTCTCGGTAAAAGAATCGACCGTTTCGAAAAAAATACCGGTATACATTGCTCGTGAACAGGTTACATAGAAAACATGAAAGAAAGGAGATTGCTCATGGCAAAATTGAAGACTTATTACCGTCACTTGAAACATCATTGAAACACCTATCTGATCATTAAAAACCAGTCACGTTTTAGCGACCCGATTTACAAGCAGTACCACGTGAAATACTCCAAGACGAACGAACTCTTCGACTTTATACTCGCTAACTACAAGGTAAGCAAGTAGTTGCATTGACGGTTTATATGGTTCTGCTACATCATCCTTTCAAGAAGCCATAGTTTAAGAAATGTCCCATAATTCGTCGCATGCACATAAATGCGAATACCGTAGTTCACAGTGTTCTATCTTGTACGAAATATTGTTAACATATTTTCCAGTCGCCCTTCCGTATTCTCGTCTTCAACGGAGACGTTGACACCGTGTGCAACTATCTGGGAGATGCGTGGTTGATGAGGGACATCGCGGAGAAGAATAACATGAAGGTGGGTTCATTTCACTTGTTTGAGTCTTTATGAATATTATAATCATTATGACAAGTAGGCTCACATAATTAATTAAAACAAGCCGCTCATCAATATGATGAGTGTGAAATTTACACGGCTGTGAAACTTATGGAAACAATAATACCAAATCATTTTAGGTGTCGTTGCCCCATCAGTATTGGTACTTCCGCAACCAGACCGCAGGGTACATCCAGCGATATTCGACTGAAGACAAGAGCAAGAACATTGATGTGATGTCGATCAAGGTGACCTAACATCAAAATTGTAAATGAAAGAAGGCAATTATCGTTTCTCGACTCACCGTCAAGTATCGCTTTCGCCATTATATTGACGGCGTTCTTGGACACAAATAATTGTACTCTAGGGCGCCGGCCACTTCGTGCCCAACGATCGCCCCGGACAGTCCGCCCAGTTCATCACCAACTTCATGCACCCCGAAGGCGCCAATGGCGCCCCTGACTACAGGTGAATTTCCGCACTTGTAGAAGTGTTATCCCCACATCTCGGACGTAATTCTGTGCTAGGGGGTACTTCTGACAGTGTGCAGTCCGACTGTGTATCTTCTGACATTTATAAAAAATATTTTTACAAAGTGCAATTATTTGTTAAGGACGTTTTTAGGCAGAACTATAATGAACACTGCGAATATTTGTTGTTCCAGTGACGCAACTCTCGTTAACCCCACTCCCAACCCTCTTCCACTCGTGGTCTCTCCCGCCCCTCCCCAACCATCATCGACCGTGCCCGCAGTGGTGACTACTACACAGGTACATTTATCATTGATAGTTCGTGCATATCACCCTTTTCTACTCATCTAATTTGGGTCGACTCGGGAACGCATTTGCATTTTCTGCATGTACTCTTATATCGGTCCACAAGTTGTTCCCTACTTGTAACACAATTGGAGCATTCAATTGCATTCAGGTGACTGTGCAAGCTCAAGGACTCTTCTCCACATTGCTCGTTGTCCTCTTCGCTGTTCTGCTTTACTGAAAGAATTATTACTTCGTTCTCCTAATCTTTGACACCCTGGATACATTCATTTTTACAATGTAATAATTTATATTAGAACTAAATTTGAAAAAAAAGTTAATGACTTGTAAATGCGATTTCGTAGGCGGCATAGCTCAGGGACAATCTTGTACATATCATCGTATGCTTTCTAGGTATGATTTGATTTGGAATAAAGACATTTTCTTGAACGGATATTTTGATTATTTGATTTTGGGGGCTCCGCTTGCAATGCACCTTTACTTTTAACATTAATTTTGACTTCATCAACCGTGAATTAATGGATAATTAGCGTCGTTACATCATAATTTTCTGCTGAGATGTATTTTAGCCAATCCGGAAGCGGAATCAAGCCTCATTGTCCAGCAGCTTGGCTGCTCTATCCTCATAAAATTAGACTCGCCAGTAGGAGGGATTCATTTATGGGGTGTACAGCGTCACTGTCATCATTGAAACGTCTATGAATTCGTTTCCTATGAGCGGGTTCCAGTGGTAGATGACTACGTCGATAGATGATTCACGCACACGATCATAATCCCTGACAGTTTGATCCGTTCCGGTATTGGATATATGAAACCGAATTGATTTCGGTCGCATTCAAGGGAGAGAAGACGAGATTCTCTGTTTTGTTCGCGGGTGGAAAGGATCAATAGAATTAACACAAACTATTGTTTATTGCAATACGATTGATCGATCACTTGATCGCGTGACGGATAATTACATCGTTTTCATTGCAAAAACAAGATACTGAAGTCAGTTGACTATAGGCTTGTCATGTTTTACATCTCAATTTGTGCAAACATTTACATGACTCCTTTCGACGCGGACTAATTGCAAGAATGAATGCATGAAATCATTTGATGAATAATTAAAGGAAGGATAGCACAATACATTAGCACGATGTTATTGGTCAATCCACTTGTTTCAAAACCGATTTAAGAATTTATACAATGAAACAACATTCATGGCCAAATGTAGAAGAGCACTCTCCCTCCGAACCGAGGATTGTTCCTGTAGAAGTAAGACCCTGTTTTCTGCTGGTACAGTACATCTGCAAGTAAAATAATAGGAGACCACAAAGTATTCTGAAGTTCATTTTCCACGGTTCGTTCTACTCCTGTTTACCATCTTTCTGGGCTTGCAATTGTTGGTACGTAAGAATTACCTATTCCGTTGTTTCTGGTCCAAGCTCGAATGGGAACCGTTGCTCCACACACGCCATTGCTCGTTGCGACGTAGCCGGCCACAGTTGCATTCTCAACAAGAACATTTCACATACAAAAACGGAAACCGCTTGCCAAACTGTCATTGTTGCCCTTTTGGACCGGTTTTAACTAGGGGTTCAAAAACGGTAAATTTGTCGTCATTCTTATCCGCCGCGCAGTTATCTCATTCCCTCATAGACAACCGCGCGGCGGAGAAGAATGACGACAAATTTACCGTTTTGGAACCCCTGGTTTTAACTGCACATTGAACAGCAGAACCACTGATGTTGCACCGCATGTTTTGTGAAAGCTATGGTTGTCAGTTTGATATGGTTACGTTTCACAAAGGGTGTAGTTTCATAAGTATAGTAGCGTTGAAACGGAACACGTTAAGTATCATCACCCATTCACAGATGATAATGACTAACATTGAATGTGTGCACGAACGCAGTGCCCTGGTACTGGAAACTGAGTAGTCTGAGACTTGCGAAGCCTGAAATGGAACTGATTCCAAAAGTAGTCGGAACTCTATACAAAAACTAAAGATGATGAAATGATTGACATGAAATTAATTCGCGCATGCAAAATTTAAGGCGATTTTTATACAAACTGTACTGTACCATTAGGACACGAAGCTCTAGCACTCGCAACAGCAGTTGGTGTTGCTGAGATGACACTGCCAATGTTTCCTGAAAACTTTCACTCTTACTACACGAAGAAAGTCATATAATCATCGGTATGCATTCTTCAGAAAATCGCAGTCTACTGCTGGCCGAAATGCAATGGGCATTCTGGAGCTATTATGCATCATAATCATTTGGAGGTTAGGCGAAACATATGAACTTGGGAAATTGCGCAGTACACAGTTGCCAGGCAGACGTCAGGACGGTACAAGCTGGATCGAACTCGAATGCACAAGCTAATCCCCCCGGTGACAGACAAGTACGTCATGGGCATTTGCGTCCACAGAAATGCCATCGTTTTCGTTCTCTGGGCGCAACTGTCAATTATTGCGCAAATATCTTGTCTTTCACCCAATTCTGCACCTGCATATGTGTACCCGTAGCGCCTGCCCTGAAGATGACGTCGACATGCCAGACTATCCTGTGTACAGTACCCATGCACCTGCATTAGTGGGGAATACCACCCTCTGAAATCATCGTAAGATTGGCCAGATCGTTGAGAACTTACTGCAACTTGGTAAGGGCGCTGGCTGGGACGGTGCCTCCCTGAAACAAAATAAATTTTCACAAGGAGAAGGTTTGATACCGGAGGCACAATAGTTGTTGTTGTTGTTGTTGGTCGAGTGGTTGTAGTCGTCGTCGTAGTTTTGGTGGTAGCTGTAATGTAAAACAGTTCAAAATGTTACAAATATAAGTTTAATATGCCCAAATCTATTCATGATACTTCAAAAACATTGTAATTAGTCTAACTTACTTGTGGTGGTGGTTGTGGTAGTCCTTTGTGAAAAGGCTGTACCAATGACAGTCAGGAATATCAAAAAGACGTTCATAATGTGTTGAAGTACTGTGATTCCAAACAAAAAATCGGCACTAATATAGCCTCGCTGAACAGTATGTTTTCCTTGAACGTAATCTGTTGCTCACGCACTCTCCGTTTATAGGGAAATCTCATGGGGTAGTGTGCTATGTGACTCATCATATCCCCTTGCAAATAAATATGGGATTAATTGTAATACAGTGAAAGAGAACGACGGAGATCCATTTGGGCACAATCGTGTTACACATGCACTCAGAATAATGGCAAATCGGTCGTAGTATATACCATTGTGCACAGCTTCAAAGTCCGGGAATTGGTAGTTGCTTGTCATGGTATTATAGGTATAGGTAGAACCGAGCATGTCTAGCTAGTAAGCACCAGTCTCTAATCCCCTGAAAGTAACTGCCTCGTCAGACTCCCTCCGCGGCTCCCGCGTTTGATAGGAGTAGACCTTCACAGTTACCTTTTACAACTTTAAAGAAGCCACAAAGGGAGATTGTTTTGCATGCACTTTCGTTATCACTTCTCTCCATTCCCACACTTTCTCGTGGTCAGAGCGGTCTACTCTGACAACGAGAGAGGAA
>JACMIF010000761.1:0-11925 GCA_014805445.1 Diplogasteroides magnus
CGGTAGATCAGCTATTATCGGCGTAGAAGTTCCGGACATCTGAAAAGTGGCCCAAAAACAGCCCCCCAGAAACGCTATTTTTGTTAGATGAAGAGCTAGGCTCCTGAAATTTTCAGGGAAGTTGTCCGACTAGCCCTGCATAATTATCGGCTACTTAGACAGTCATTTTTCCTTTGCCCCTGCTCAGGGCGTTCAAAAAGGTGCAAAAAGTGGTCATTTTTGCGGATTTTTCCTGCAAAGGGGAAGCAACCTAAAATTCCATACTAAGCGGTTCTAAGGTTCCCTGGGTGGGTAGTATCTATATTAATTTTTTGGTACGTGTATCTCGCCTGAGGACAAAATGGCAAAACTTTCGGCTCCCATGTATGTTCGGCCCCCATGCCGGTACGGCCCCCATGCGCGACCGGTCCACGTTATTTTCGAATTTTGTCGGGCTATACGCAGGGAACTCCCAAAAAAAAGTTCACGGAGATTCGACCATTTTGAACAAAGTTATGGTCAAAAGAAGAAGTGGAACCAAACTTATGAGCCAGACTGTACATCACCTGCTCCGATAGGAAAGAGACTACAACGACTGTATGTCTTACGAACCGTAAAAAATTATACCAGGTTACATAATCGTATAGCAGTAGAAAATCCGACGCTCAATTTTTTGTGTAGACTTTACATCAATTGCGTTTGCTTTCACTTATTGATGAAAAGAACACTGAAAGGTTTTTCGCTGACTATGCTGCAGATCCGTCGGTATGGTCTAATGTTAAGCACATCTTTCGAACACCACACCACCACCGGCCTCATTTATTAAAAAAAGATAAAAATGTGAAATAGTCCTCATCGATATTTGTCCAATACACTACAGCCACAAAGTGATTGGAGTGTCAACAGATTAGCCCCAAACCCTTCAGTGTTCTTTTCAGCAAACGCAATTGCTGTAAATTCTACACATAAAATTGAACTTCGGATTTTCTACTGCTATACGATCATGTAATCTGATATAATTTTTAAGGGTTCGTAAGACGTACATCTCAAGAGGCCCACCACATGCTCCGATATGAAAGAGGCTACAACGTAACCCGGTTGTTATTGAAGGAAAAACATAGCCGGTGACTGAAAGAAAAAGACGACGAATGGTTTCATTTCTCATGTTTTTCACGGTGAGTGCGGTCGGAATGGGTGAAATTACAGTGATCTCAGACAGTACTTCAAAAATTATGAATAAATACATTTTAGACTCCCTGAGGCAACACGATTCGCCCTGCGAAGAGTCTGAAGTGGGGAAATTAACGAGAACAAAATTATTCAAAACTGAAAAGTTATGCCCTCAGGGGAACATGAAAACACAAAAAATGACTCATGCAATGTATCAGTAAAAATGTAGGCATCTTTATCTTTAAAATGATGGCTATATGACATGGTTTCAATTAGAAAGACCCGAGATATCATCGATACAAATCAGACGTCTCCAAGCGATCGAATGAACAATAAGAGCCAATATCTCGGCTAATAATTTTTCTAAAAATATGGCGTTTTGACAGTTGTGCTCTACGCATCAAGACCTACATATTGGCCTACTTATTTGTTAGTTTAGCTCGATGTCCTGTCATACTACCAAAATCAGATCATTATTGCTGACCAGTACACGGGCGCCTTCATATACCCATGAATACACGTCGATAGTGCGGCAAATTATAATAAACAGGGTCAAGTAAATATTTATAAAAACAGAGATGGCCAATTTTGATGAAATTATTCGGAAACTCTTACATGGAAGAAAGACGATCGTCTCTTGAGCAGTTTCGGCCGCTCCCTTCCCTTCAGATCGGTGAAAGTCAACTCCATGCTCGTCTTGATGCCCCGCAACCAGTCAGGCTGAAACGACTGCCGTTCTCACGTGCACTGCGCAACTTTGTTGCCCCGAATGTGTGCAGGCATTTCAATTCATGTACATACCGTTTCGGCCTCCCGTATTGTGTCCTTGAGGCGGTCGAACTTCTCCTCGATCATGGTGCTGATACGGTCACGCTGACTCAACAGATGTTCACGGTACCGCTGAAGAGTTAGCCTTTACGCTGTCTTTTGGCAATGGTCGGTGTCCGATTCGCGACTACTTTACGGGCTATATTTCACAGGGATATTTGCCAAAAACAAAACCCATAAACTAGTCAAACTGCCAACCATAGTGCAGTCAACTTACCGTTTGCGCGGCCGCTGCGGTCGTTGAGAGGTTGACGGTGTTTGATGGACAGACGGCTATGTTCGTATTCAGACGGTCGCGCTCTTCCACGCAGAGTTCCAGTTCGCGGAGGAGGTTGGCATTTGCCATGGCGAACGGACTGGAATTTAACCAATTAGTAAAAAAAATATTCATTATTAAAGCCAATTCAGTTTTGTATTTTCTGCCGATCACAAGAGACATGCTCCACAAAGTCGCAATTTTCTTACTATTACTTCAATCGTACAGAACAATGTGCTGAAGACTAGCGTGCTTGCAAAACCCACTTGCTGGCATGGTCCCTCTTCAGAATACTTTTCAATTGAGTAGAATGTGTCCGGGTGAGCGGTCCACCTGATCTTCTATGAGAGGAGGGTGGAGTGCCGAGTTCCTCCTCCATCTATTTAGGATTTGTTAGTCTTGATTCGCCATCGTCAGCATTTTCAAAGTTAGTGAAGCCATGTTTTTCGTCATATTTGTCGCAAAGTAGTTGGAACTCTGGCAAAGCCTAGTAATAGAGTAATAACTCCAAGAATAACTCCAGTAATTGAACAAGAGCGTCTGAGTAATATTCACCTTTTGTCTGAACGAAACACTTTTCATGCCCTTCTCCACTGCCCCTAGACGGTCGAAAGAGTTTGACGGACGAAGGACGCCTTTGTGGCCTGAAGCTGGCCTGTTCCATCTGCAAAAGAACTTTTGCATTTCTGATTCGCCTAGGCGGTGATGACTATATAAGGGCTATATTCCTGCAAACCGGTGGAACTTTAACTTTTTACTGTTTTAACAGCCTTGGAAAAGAGGAATATTTCAAGCCATCACGAATATTTGCCTTTTGTGAAAACAAATAGCACAAACTTTGGCATTCCATTATCTCCTCTTGCATTGCTGGCCGATTGTTTCTCCATGACGTTGTCGAGAGTTCTGCTGTAGTAGCTGGAGTAGGAGTGTTAGTGCTGACTGGCCTGCTGCCATACGTGCCATATATACCCATTCGGCCGACCCCGCCTACAAAATTACCCGTAGTCGTCATCGCCACGGTTTCATCCCAGAAAGATCTCCGTTTTGGATCCTACAACAAGTCCACTCACTCAAGATATTAACCGGCTTCTCTCTTGAAATTGAGATATTCGGAGATCCGTATGGAACTAATATAGTCAGGCGCCCGTATATTTGAGGGTTTTTCGAAGATTGGTAGTGAGAAAGTGTGTCCATAGAATGCTGACGACATATTGGAAAAAAATACAGCGATTATCCGCCCCTGATATTCACGGTCCATTTGCTAAAAATAGATGCAAATGGACCGTGACCGATTTTCCTTGACGCACTATTTTCACTTAGCTGTCCATCCAGGTATTTGCGTTACTAGGAAGTCATCTGCATTGCTTACGCAGAAATGTGCATCGTGTCCAAAATAACAAAGAGTTTTTCGTACTCTCTGGCATATTTTTTTATCAAGGCCAATTACCAAATTTCATTCATAATGACAAACGCTATGATGATCAGCACAGTATAATTAGTCAATCAAAAAGCTTTTATCGTGAACTGGAATAGTCGCTGCGGCAATGGCCGATCCGCTCGCTCAGAAGACTTGTGATAATAGAGAGAATCGCTGATGTTGAATTTGTACCGGATAGAAGTTTAATGTAATTCTTATGGCTCCACGAATTCAAAATCACCCTTTATTTTGCAGAATATTGAAAACAATGGCCAAATATCATAGAAAAATACTAAAAGGGACAGATTTGCTCAAAATAAAAATCTTGTTCTCTGGCAATATGTTAACTCGCGGATTTAGGCATGTATAGAATAATGTTGGGACAAAGCTGTATGAAAGCAGGCAAAATCGAGATATGGCTAGGAAGAATCCGTGGGTGACGGCATAAATCCACTGTCAGGTACGACGACGACGGTTGTCTCAAAGATCGGGAACGGGGCTGTTCGACAGACGCTGAGTGATACGAGAAAGAATGGTGCCCGCGGTGTCTTCCTCCATTTGGGTCTGAAATGACAACATTGTTCTCGAGTTGCAACTGGCAACAAGTAAACATAACATATATAACGGATATACCCCTTGTTCCCCTCTCCCCATTCTTCTATCTCCCTCATCAACTCGTCATAATTATATACATGCTGTCACATCGTACGATGTATGATAAATAAAATAAAATAAAAATTAACCTCTGATTGTGAGTCTATACTGTCCAGTTGCGTCCTCAGCAGTGCGAGTTTCCGCGCGCATTCGTTCGCTTTAACAAAGATTTCTGCTTTAGGCGCAGCGACTTTGCGCTTCATGGCATCCAACTGAATGGCGATATTATTTCACTGTGCATATACTCTGATACTGCAAAAATTTTAAATTGCCGACTTAATTGAAATTGATTTAATTGAAATTAAATGCGCTACGCCTAACAAAATAGAGCGTATTGAGGGGGATAAAACAAAGCCAAAAACACCTATTTTACCTTGAAGAAGGACGATCGTCTTTTGAGCAGTCTCGGCCGATCCCTTCCCTTCTGACCGGCGAGTGTCAACTCCGCACTCGTCTTGATGTTCCGCAACCAGTCAGGCTGGAATGAGTGCCGTTTTCGTGTGCAAGGCGCAACAATGCTGCCCCGACCGCGTGCAAGCACTTTAAGTTTTCCAATGCTTACCGTTTCCGACTCCCGTAGTGTGTCCTTGAGGAGAGCGAATTTCTCCTCGATCATGGCGCTGATCCGCTCGCGTTGACTCAGCATATGCTCGCGGTACCTCTGATGAGTTAACCGTTATTCTGTCCTTTGGCAATAATCGGTGCCCTATGAGAATATTATATATAGTAGTATTGAAACATAGCCCACAAAGTAGTCAAACTGCAAACCGTAGTGCAGTCACTCACTGTCTGTGCTTTGGCTGTGGTCGGCGTGAGGTTGGCGGTGTTTGATGGACAGACGGCTATGTTCGTATTCAGACGGTCGCGTTCTTCCACGTAGATTTCCAGTTCGCGAAGGAGGTTAGCATTTGCCATCGCCACCATACTGTAATTATAAAAGTATTTCTTAATCGGTAGTAATGTACATTTCACATTCGTCTAATCCGGTAGGGACGGTATCTATGAAGGTATGATAGGTACAACCGCTCCGAGCGGATCAAACAAATGAAAATTCACTATACTACTACTGATTTAGAACTGGGATATGCTTTATTCTAATACTTTGAGACTAATTTGGTTCGGCACCTCTGAAGACAGTTTGAGACCTGTTTCACAACATCGCACCGGCTTGACAGAAAGTCAAGCGCACAGGAGCATGTAATGAAGACCTGTGTGTATGCAAAACCCACTTGCATGCATGGTCCTTCTTCAGAATGCCCTTTTTAGCCAAAGAAGCAGCAGAATTTGCCCTCGTGAGTTGTCGTCCTGATCTTCTATGGATGGTGGGTGGGGTGCTGAGTTCCTCCTCGATCTAAATAGGATTTGTTAAACTTGATTCGTCACCATATTCAGCATCTTCTAAGCCTAACGGTAAATTAATCTATTGCATGGCTTTTGTCTAGAGTAACTTTCTAAATCGGTACTATTATAGATTAAAGGAGCCACAAAGGGAGATTTGTTTGCATGAACTTTCGGGTTCACTTCTCTCCAATTCCCTTACTCTCTCGTTGTCAGAGTAGACCGCTCTGACGACGAGAAAGTGGGTGAATGGAGAGAAATGAACCCGAAAGCGCATGCAAATAAATCTCCCTTTGTGGCTCCTTTAACTCTAGTCATAGAACAAGAGTGTCTAGAGTGAATTGAATGGTAATTCACCTTTTGTCTGAAGGAAACGCTTTTCGTGCCCTTCTCCACTGCTCGGAGACGGTCGGTTGAATTTGACGGACGAAGCACGCTTCCGTGACCGGAAGATGGCCTGTTCCACCTGAAAAACTTTTGCATTTCCTACTCGCCTAGGCAGGTGATGTAAGGGGTTAAATTCCTGAATATCGGTGCAACTTTATTTCCTTTTAAAGCTTTTAATCGCCTGGACAACGTGAAATACTTCAAAACGTCACAAACGTTTGCCTTTGGTGAAAACAAAATAACATACACACCTTGACATGCCACGATCTCCTCCTCTTGCGTTGCTGGCCGATTGCTTCTCCATGACGGTTTCCAGAGTGCTTCTGTAGCTGGAGTAGTAGTTGTGGTGATAATGCTGCTGACTGGCCTGCTATTCGCGCCTTATATCCCCCATTCGGCCGATCCCGCCTTCAGAATTAGCCGATGTCGTCACAGTCTCGACGCACAAATAACTCCCTCAAGAATTCGGAAACCACTCAAGATATTAACCGGGGATATTCTCTCTAAAAAGTGGAGATATTCAAAGATCCGTAGGGAACTAATATAGTTGGGTGCCCCAGATTGAGGATTTTTAGAAGATTGGGATTAGGAAAGTGCGCCCGTAGAATGCTGACGAATGAGATAACGATAATCCGCCCCTGATATTCACGGTACAATTGCTAAAAATAATAGCAAATGGACCGTGACAGATTCGTTGACGCAGTATTTTCACTTGGCTGTCCATCCACGTATTTGCGTAACTAGGAAGTCATCTGCATTGCTTACGCAGAACTCTTTTTGAGGGCGGATCGTGCTATTTTCAGTCATGTATCGTGTACAAAACAACCAAGAGTTTTCACATGTTAGACCGTGAGATACATTACACAATAGATTATATTTCAGGTGCTTTTCTCCGCTATCCATGAAATCCTAATAATTATGTAAATTCATGAATGTAAGTGTTTTCCTTTCATACCACCTACAGGCCTGGAACTAGATCCCCTCGTCGTCCCAAGTGCTTGATATATCAGAAATAGATAGTATTTTTCCGTGTGTACTGATGCAAGTTCTTTTGTAGCAAACCTCACTCGAGCATAAATATATTTTATTATTAAAGAAATGCACAGGCATATTATTGAGGTATAATGTGACTCCTGATGATTACTTTGAGCGTGTTCTTGTTTCTACCGTCAAATTAGATGGAAGGGGCAATCGTTTTCTTCTTATGAGTCCAATAAGTCCTGAGCATAGAAAAGCTCGGGGGAAGTCGCTGCTCAGTATGAAGTACACGTAATAAGCTTGCGCGTACGAGATCATAGATGGAATTGCCTAAATTATGGGATTCTTGGAAGTTCTCCGAGAGATCAACTCCCCAACAACTACGAGATAACAACAAGAGTATAGACGCAGACTAGTGTTCGGGGAACTAGTCTCTCGGGGGAACTTGCACGTATTATCTAGTATGCTTTAGGACGTTCTAAACCGGTAAATTCGCCACCATTCTCCTTCGATCAGCCTTTATCTCACTTTCTCATAGATAACCGCGCTACGGAGAATAATGGCGACAATATTTTATCCTATTTAGAACCGCTAGTATGCTAGTATCTTACTGTTCATGTTACAAGTTAATCGACGGGAAAGATTTGTGTCTTATTCACGAGCATTATAGAACATTTGTTCTTACCGCCAAAGACTGAATCAGCACTATCGTTTCTCTTTCCATGTCAGGAATGAATCGCGGCAGACTTGTAGTACTTACTGTGCCAAACGCCCTGAAAGATTCACTAGAATTGATTTTATATTTTTAAGGGAATTTTTAGATGCATCAAGTAATCAAGTAAAAAACATTCCATACAACTGTATGGGGAGGGGATTAAAATAAATCTGAGGTTGAGCGAAAAGATTATTACCAGGAAACTGCAAACACGGAGGCAAGCACACACAACGGCTTCATAATCTTCTTATGCATTTTCAAGGCGACACAGAATTCCGAGCAAGTCACTGTAAAAAAATTATGTAAAATAGGGATACTACAACGGTAGTAGCGTGAATTTCTCATTCGTCTGTTTTTCGCGGAGCGGCTCGCTCTATAGTATCGATAAAAAGGTAGGTGTCACTTCGTTTTCTTGCCATGACTTTGCTTAAAATGATCGAAATCGCATGACAGTTTTGGGAGTTCCCAACTATTACTGCGCAACATATAAGTAATGTGTGCCAAAGTGCCTGAAGGCTGAAAAAAAATGGGGAAGCGACTTGCAATATTGAAAGCGTTTTGCCATTTTGTCTTAAGGCAGAAATGATTCAACTGCTTGTTCGCTCAATCCGACGACCGACTGATCGTGAGATCAAAAATTCGAAATCATACATAGAAGGTTCCAAGAAGTGAGACATCCTATCTAACGTTCACTGTGCCTCTTCAGCACTCAAAAGACAAAAATGAACAAAAAATGAAACTCACACCATGGACTAATGAACAAGAATATAACGAAGTAAATTGCCAGCAGAATTACACACAGGACGAGATTGGCAATGCTCCACACATGTGATATCTGCAATCTTGATCTTTTTATCTATTTTTTTGAAAAAAACGTCTTATTTAATTCGCAAATATTCTAAATAACAATTCTAGGGGTGCAACATACATCAGTTGGAAAGGCCAACGGTGGATTGCAAGCTAAGATGACCGCGTTCGACTCTTGCACGAATAAGGCACCGATAGGAAACGCAATTCCGTAAATGATGCAAGGTACTTGAACAACGAGCAAGTAAGGGAAGTTCGGCCGTTTGCAGTAGCTGGAAATGAAAAGAGAAAACGGTTGCACTAAAAACGGGGGGGGTAAGGCCGGATGGTTGCGCCATAACGGCAAAATGTGCAGATGCCCCAGGGGAATGAAGTGGGTCTGCTGTCAATTTGACTATTACAGAACAAAGTGCTTCTTTGTGATTCATTCCTATAAACATTAGCAAAGCAGAAATAATGAAAGGACGAATTAGCGCCATATCCATAGAGATATTTAATGATTGTGGGTAACTAGAATCTACGAACCGGATTGGACTGAGAATTGAATATAGCATATCCAAACCGCACACGACGTACATACATGCTTGGAAGGAGACTGTGAACAGGAATCTGGAGAAAATAATTTCTTAAATAAACAAAACGGCACTGCCCCACTTTGGAACCGTCATTTTGGAACCGGTCGTTGCAGAACAGTTTGAGGTCGCGATTCGACGCGAGTTACAAGGAATAATGAATGGGATCAGAGAAAAGTTCTATAACGACCAGTTCTAAGTTGTAGCAATACTAAAAAAAGGCGATTCTGCTATGTGGTATTCCCTATGAATCGAGGACTTACGGGAATATGGAATCGAAGCACTGTTCTCTAGTGATGGTCACATCGAGGAAAAGCCTCGCAGCACTGAGAAATTGGTAGAGAATGCAGATGCTATGCGCTACACAATTGATGTTGATGAGGATGGCTGAATACTATATATGGTTTCTAAAATCAATTTTTTAAAAGTTTTTCATTCGTCAAGTTGTTTACTGTTATTTACGTGCGATATGTAACCACTCCGTCTGTATTGGACGAATGATAAATGCACTTTACCGTTTAATAAAACCCTAATGGAATGCATGCATTGGATGCACTCTGCCAAGACTAGACTCGAACGGAATCCAAGCAGAACTGCACAGTTCTGTCGGAACTGCACAATTCCCTCGTTGTCATCACGTTACAGAGACAACAACGCTGGAATTAGACGACAGAAATATGCACTTCTGCTTGGATTTCGTTCTCTAGTCAAGACAAAGAGATAGCTACGCGTTGATGTACTCTAGGGGATGCTAAAACGGTAGTAAAGTGCACTTAGCATTTGTCTAATCTAACCGAAGCGGTTCTACGTTCGATATAGAACCGCTCCCAGTGGATTAGACGATTAAGTGCACTTTATTGCCGTTTTAGAAACCTTAATGTACTTGTTTTGCGTTTACCTGAATTGGAAGAAAGAAATGCAAACTCTACAATGTTTTGATCGAATGTCCTTCTGTGTCAGCAGTGCCCAAATAAAACTTATGTTTCCAAATAATCCGAAGATTCCTGGAAAGTTTTCTTCTGTTATGAATTAGAAAATAAACAAACCAATAACGCATATGGCGCAGGCTAGTCCTGCCTTCAACATATACAACATGTGCAATAGTTCAACGTGATTGGAGTGTAAGACATAAGTGTTAGATTGGCGCTACCGGAACCAAAGTACCCCCCCCCCTGGTGTATGTTCACTTAAATCAGCTGGTTTGTCTGTGACGAACGAGAGAGAACCAGTCGCCAATGCGCACAGACAGAAAAGTTGGACTTTGATTCCAATAGCGTGACTCCAACGCCTGAGTATCTCATTACCGGGCTAGCGAGGTTAGAGTACATAACATCTGCGCAAATTATATTTTCACTTCATATTATGCGAGGAGGTGAGCAGAGATTCCCACCAGAGGCTAACTCTTCCCGTATAATGTGGTGAAACACATAACAAAGATAATATTCAAAGGTACCTGGACCTTGAGCGAAAGGAGGATAGAGATAGTCGAATGACAGTTTGTCACACATTGAAGAGAGAGGAAGGAGGAGCCGGAGGGCTACCACCCTCTGATGGCGCATCGGTCTATTTAATCATATTGGCGCAAACGTCCATGGCGCACTTTGCTTTCGCCCGTTCAAGTAACTAACAATACTTTGCCGTCGAATACGAATTTTGAAGCCTCAATGGACTTTGAAACATAATCAGCTGAGTTCAATGTTCTCCTCCTTAACGCCCCTGCCTAGGCAGAAGCTTTCCATATTTTCGGGTACAAGCCACTTCATGAAAAGGACTGATTTGAATCAGTACCTCAAACTTGGGATATTTATCCAGCAAAAAAAGGTCAACTTTTGTCTTCACTGGGCTGCGCATCGGTTACGGGTTACGGAAAAACTATAGTCAGGATGCGGACGTGGTGTGGGCATGGTGCGTCGAGTGCACGAACAAAAATGGTCTGTATTTTCACAACCGTCGCTCTCACTCGATTCCACACCATTGGTTATTTTGACGATTCAGATAGGTTTCCCGGAAACTCTTCGTATTCATCAAAATTTTGATTCTGTTTTAAACCTTCTAGGTGTTGCGAAAACAAGAATTTCCAGCTTGTTCATTTTTGTGAACGATAAGACCGACATGGACTTTTGTGCTAAAGTGGTGAAATAGTGATTGATTTCACCATATTGACGCTATAGTGGTTCATTTCACTGTATTGGCGCAAACGTCCGTGGCGCACTTGATTTTCGCCTGTTCATGTACCTTAACATTTCTTCGCGATAGCTCATGAAATTTGAAGTCGTAAGGAACTTTGAAAAATAATCAGTTGAGATCAAGGTTCCCCATCTTTAACGCTCCTGCCTAGGCAGAAGCTTTCCAAAAATTTTAGTAATAGCCACTTCATGAGAAGGGCTGAAGTAAGTCAGTACCTCAAACTTAGGATGTTAATCCAACGAACAACCGACAAGGTAAACTCTTATCTTCATTGAGCTGCGCACCTGTTGCGGGTTCCGGAAAAACTATAGTCAGAAAAACTATGGGCCACGTTCTTGTATTTCAACCCGAGGTGACCAAATATGCGCCTATCAGCTTGCCAATTCTTCTCCTCTTACCACCATGGAGCTCCGCACCGGTTACGGGTTTCGGAAAACCTAAAATCCAGCTGCGGACGTGGTGTGGGCATGGTGCGTCGAGTGCACGAACAAAAATGGTCTGTATTTTCACAAACGTCGCCCTCACTCGATTCCGCA
The DNA here is from genome assembly GCA_014805445.1 of Diplogasteroides magnus. Taxonomy (NCBI): domain Eukaryota; kingdom Metazoa; phylum Nematoda; class Chromadorea; order Rhabditida; family Diplogasteroididae; genus Diplogasteroides; species Diplogasteroides magnus. The sequence goes on from JACMIF010000761.1 coordinate 11,825, forward strand.
CCACAACTGATTTTGACGGTTCAGATAGGCTTTTCGGAAACTCTTCGTATCCATCAATTTTTCTATTCTGTTTGAAGCCTGGCAGATATTGCGGAAGCAAT
>JACMIF010000761.1:12025-28100 GCA_014805445.1 Diplogasteroides magnus
ACAACTGATTTTGACGGTTCAGATAGGCTTTTCGGAAACTCTTCGTATCCATCAATTTTTCTATTCTGTTTGAAGCCTGGCAGATATTGCGGAAGCAATGGTTTCCAACTAGTTCAATTTTGTGAACGATAAGACCGCCATGATATTTTGCGCTATAGTGGTGAAATGAATGTTTGTGCCGTTCTGACCCTTCTGTGCATTTCACCATATTTGGCAATTGTCCACGGCGCATTTGGCTTTCGCCTGTTCAATGCTTAACATTTCTTCGCGGTAGCTCATGAAATTTGAAGTCGTAAGGAACTTTGAAACATAATCACTTGAGATCAAGGTTCCCCTTCTTTAACGCTCCTGCCTAGGCAGAAGCTTTCCAAAAATTTTGGTAATAGCCACTTCATGAGAAGGGCTGAAGTAAGTCAGTACCTCAAACTTGGGATGTTAATCCAACGAACAACCGACAAGGTCAGCTCTTATCTCTATTGAGCTCCGCACCGGTTACGGGTTTCGGAAAAAACTATATTCAAGCTGCGAACATAGTGTGGGCTTGGAAACGAATCATTAGGGATCAAGTCTTCCATTTTTCAGCAGTTAATCTATTCAAGAAATAGTCTCTCGTTGATTCGTTACGAGTGGGGGCTCGATGAGGTCGTTGCCACGGAGTTTGTTTTTCAACCGAGGTGACCAAATATGCGCCTATCAGCTTGCCAATTCTTCTCCTCTTACCACCATGGAGCTCCGCACCGGTTACGGGTTTCGAAAAACCTAAAATCCAGCTGCGGACGTGGTGTGGGCATGGTGCATCGAGTGCACGAACAAAAATGGTTTGTATTTTCACAAACGTCGCCCTCACTCGATTCCGCACAACAACTGATTTTGACGGTTCAGATAGGCTTTTCGGAAACTCTTCGTATCCATCAATTTTTCTATTCTGTTTGAAGCCTGGCAGATATTGCGCAAGCAATGGTTTCCAACTAGTTCAATTTTGTGAACGATAAGACCGCCATGATATTTTGCGCTATAGTGGTGAAATGAATGTTTGTGCCGTTCTGACCCTTCTGTGCATTTCACCATATTTGCGCAATTGTCCACGGCGCATTTGGCTTTCGCCTGTTCATGCTTAACATTTCTTCGCGGTAGCTCATGAAATTTGAAGTCGCAAGGAACTTTGAAACATAATCAGTTGAGATCAAAGTTCCCCATCTTTAACGCTCCTGCCTAGGCAGAAGCTTTCGAAAATTTTGGTACTAGCCACTTCATGAGAAGGGCTGAAGTAAGTCAGTACCTCAAACTTGGGATGTTAATCCAATCGAACAACCAACAAGGTCAGCTCTTATCTCCATTGAGCTCCGCACCGGTTACGGGTTTCGGAAAAACTATATTCGGGCTGCGGAGATAGTGTGGGCTTGGAAACGAATCATTAGGGCTTCCATTTTTCAGCAGTTAATCCATTCCATTCATTCATTTGCGAAAGCAAGAATTCCCAGCTTGTTCATTTTTGTCAACGATAAGACCGACATGGACTTTTGCGCTATAGTGGTGAAATAGTGGTTCATTTCACCATATTGACGCTGTCTATTTTTCCGAAATGTTACCTAAAATGATTTGATCCATCATAACTTGATTGAAAGTTGTTTTCATAAGCTCATCTCGGCGCAGATAAATTTCTCAAAAAATACTCTTTCAGAATTGATACTAAAAGTCATATTTCATCGGTAGTGATTTTTGGCGCATTTTTCACTTTTTCGATTTTTCGGCTATGTCCAAAAACGGACTTTCGGTCAGTCGTCAGAGCGTTCTACTCTGACAACGAGAGAGTAAGGGAATTAGAGAGAAGTGAACCCTAAAGTGCATGCAAATAAATCTACCTTTGTGGCTCCTTTAAACCCTTGTCGTCCGCGACATCGTTTCGTATTCATGTATATCCTTCTGTGTGTGCTGATGTTTAAACTGTTTTTTCGTTGCAATTATGCAGATATCTATTATGTTTAGGGTTTCACATTGTACCTGCTAAATTTGGTCTCTAATTCATATATTGTTTTCGTCGCTTATCAACACGATGCGATCAGAAAGATCTATCCAGAATATCCATTTATGGCTTCTTGAAAGGAAAAGTAGAAAGAACGGAGTCACTGGATTTTGTAGAAGTGTACAAAAATATGGATTTGGAAAAACAAGGATGGTTATGACATGGATCACTCAGGGATACGGTAATTCTACGTTGATTGGGTTAATTACTGTAAGATTAGTTCCAAAAGAAATTTATTGGGCCGGGAGAGGGAATGAATGGGCAGGATATTCATAGAATGTAAAATGGGACGGAATCTTCTTTGTTTACCAAATTCGAGGATTTGATTGGGCCCTTATCACAAGGACTCGCGCTTTTTGTACAAAAGCCACGATGTCGCAAATGTTAAATCCAAGATGCCACATATTGGATTTGTACAAAAAGCATGTGTCTTGGCAAAACTCGAAAAATAAGGCGTGTATTTGGTTGAACGGCACCACATGAACACGAGATTTCACTTGAAGTTGTCATAATTGCCCCTCACTGTGAAGACGATTCGATCGGAGTATCGGATGGCCTTGGTGACGTTGCTCGTACACTGAATTTTTGCCATCACATCCCATTATAGTAGTGTTCTATAATATGCAGTGGCCAGAAAAATCCTACCAACTACCGTGTCCTAACGTATGCTCCTTATTTCATGAAAGAAGAATTAACAGAACATGAAAGAACAGAGAAGAATTTGCACTAACTTTGAGTGCTGAGATTGAGAGACAACAGCTCGCAAGAGGGGATTGGACCGTGAGTGATTGGTATTGCGCACACTAAATCGCACACGTGTTGGGAGTGTTTTGACCGGTCGCCGCTCTTTCGGCGTACATCAAAGAGAGGGCGACTACCAAGTCAATCTACTCACTCTTCTTCGTTTCTTTAGCCCCTACTGTTTCGCTTCATTCGAACTTTCTTGCATTCCTCAGCCCAGTTGCAAGAACTAAAAAAAATGCTGTTGCGATTATTGAGGCTGTCTCTTCAGTTGATGAAAACGAACGTTTTCATCAGCTGGAGAGACACTGAGGCTTTCTTTATCTAGCTGTGCCTTTCCTGACTTCTACCAATTTTCGTTTGCAGTAAATTTCGTAGCTAAAAGTAAGGAGAAATTCTTCATTTTAGCGATTGTATCTAGCCAATTTTTGATATCGCTTTCTACTGGACAGCTATCTACGCAAATAATTCTAGAGAATATTACTTCACTGTACTCAATTTTTCAAATATGTTTCATGATGAATATTTAGCTCTCGCATCCTCATTCTGAGCAGTGGAAGTGATGGGATTGGATTTTTAAAAAACTTCACATTTTCGATGAAAACAAGTCCGTTGCATTTAGATTCAGTTTATTGTTGTAGACTCATCTGAAGTTGGTAGTAGATATTGTTATGAATCAGGGCGTCTTGTTTTATTCGCGATCGTCTGAATAATTTTGATGTACACTTCTTTCGCTCGATCGAACAATCCGCACTCTCTGAGCTCCTGATAGCTTTACCTTGCGGCACATGAATTGTAGCCATAAATAAAGATTGCCTTTTTCGTATTCATTGAATAGATGTCAGACGTTATCGATCCTTGCCTTCAAAACATCCTCCTTTCTCATTTTATTAGGCCACACTTAGGCTAGCAATGATATTGAAGAATTGCCTTTCGTGCTGGGCTAAACATATTGGAAGCACCTTATCAAGCGTATTCACTGGGAAGTGAAATCTACAGGCGGTGATGCTGTTCCTTAGCGGGGAATCGAAAGCGTTCCGCCCTAGCTATCTTCTCCTGTTCTGTAAGGTAACTATTGCCTTACATTGCTATTGCCATTACTATTGTAACTACTGCTATTGCCACCACCTACCTTGACAGGGAATACCCCTAAAAACAAATGGCATTGATGTAAATAATCATTATTGACTTCTTTGTCTTTTGAATGATGCGCGACCTCCACTCATTTCTCTCTCTTCCTTTCTTTATAGTGAGATATTCACAAATCGTCCGCGACCTCTTCTGCCTATGTTTATGAGAGACGACTGCTTGAAAGAGACAATTGACATCAGAATTCCCACACATTATTGTTCTCCCATGACAAGCATTACTATAAGTATCAATGAACGAAGTATTGGTGGAATGAATCAATCATTCTCTCTTCTCTTCGTAGTGGTTGTCTCTTGTCTTAGAGTGATACAACCGCTTAGGAAATGGAAGTAACACGCTAATTGATAGGATTAATCACCATAAAAACGCAAGAACAGGTATTTGCGCAACGGCAGCTAGTGAAGGACGTTCATTTATCATGGAGTGTTGCTGATGCGAATTATAGGTGCATCCCCAATGTCTTTTCGGAATGCCATCTCTTAATTTTATAGTAAACCGCTCGGTTCAGATTAAGGGTGACAATTTGAGTACGAAATCAGTTACGTTTCACAGATGGGTATATCTTAGCAGTTATTGGTTTCATGAAACATAACGGTTAACGTACTCAATCTGCAAACCGTAGAACAGATTGTGTGGTTTGCATTCATTAGCGACACCCTAGATAATCACTTCTCCACTCTTCTCCTGGGCGGGTTTCTCTTAGACGGTTTGGGTGGAGACTTTTATTTACAGTTTAACTTTTTATTTACAGTTTAACTCATTTTGTCGAGTTCAGCATAGCAGTGTAGTGGGTGGTGGGGTCACTGGCTCTGAAGCGCCATGGGATGCGTCCATTCCGTTGAGTCCTCTGTATGGTTGGCATATTTACTACTTTATGGGTTATGTTTCACTGGGAGTGTATCTTGAAATATTTATTTAGTTGCATTGAAACACAACCCATAAAGTCATCAGACTGCCAATAATAGTACTTATGCCGTCCTAAGGAACTCGGATGCGGTCAGATGGAGAGTAACGACGCAAAATGGGCTGATTTCGCCCAAAGTAGACGCGATTCTTGGATCTATATTCCGGGGTCAGGGGGTTATCCATGGGGGATGTGATCCTGCCGGCGGACTGTTAGGCCAGGCGAGTGGGAGTTACACCCTGTCCTTCCAAGCGGTTTCTCCAGGAGGGGATCTTTGGTCCGCGGGCACCGCTACCAATAGCTTCTTCGACCGACCGCGAGAGACGACCGTAAATCACCCCAATTGGCGCCTTTCCACCAATGAATTTGTTTGCGTTTCGCACGATCAACGACCGCAAAGATCAACCAATTAGGCGTTATCCTGCTCTTATGAACTGTCGCCTATCTCGCATGTTTGGACATTTGCGCCATCATGATTGTGTCAATGTTTTATACACTCCTTACTTCTAGCTGACGACAGCGCTCTCTCAATGTCACGTGCTATTTCGTCCTTTCTCTGACGTGCACTCGTTATTTTGAATTTGCTTCATCCATCGTTCATAAATAGTGTCTAACAGTTCTGGATTAATGTGATCTGTTTCACCTCGCCTTGTTATAATTACGATCGCCCGAACGTCTTCGCTTACTTATGTGCTACTTGTTCTACAAAAATTCATTAGATCTTAACTCCGATAAGGAATGATTGCAAGGTGAACGTGTATTGACAACGAATTAGCGAGATAGCGAAAGGGAGAGGCGCCACCGTGGCGCAATCATCTATTTATCTCACAAACAGCGTCCAATATGGCGTCAATCTTATTAGTATTTCGCCTTCGAGCCGTACAGAAGTGATTGCAGCGGTATTTATCGATAATCACTCTTTGTTTTTTTGCAATTACTCGTTACAGTAACTGGGTTTGTCTTCATGTTTGTAATGTCTGTACTGATCTTTCGGAACAATATTTCGGTCTCTTACTTTAAACGCGATCTAGGCGTTTTCGAAATCGTTGGGCCCCTCATAAACTCCATTTGAGCACATGATGAGTACAAGGCGTCCATAGAAGGTGTTGTCATTCGTGGGAGTGTAACGATCATACTTTGTCACCAAGACCCTCGCGCCAAATCTCGTGAGAAAAGAATTTGAGGAATTTGTAATCATCTTCTCACTTCTGTTTCTCTTGGAAATGAGAAGTTTTCCCTTTTCTCATTGATTTTTCATTTATCTCCTAAAAACACTCGTAGCATATCTGCTCCATATTTTGGTTCGATAGTCAACCGCTCCTGAGAGAATACCGAGTAATGAGAAATTAGAAATTTGTAGTCGTCTGATGCATCCTTGTGTTTCTTGCGCACGAGATCAGCGAACATTTCACCATTTCGCACTTTGTTGTCGAAATCAATCTACTGCTGATACAAACATTACTGACATCACTGTTCCACTCCGGGAATTTTCAAAAACTGTATATTCGCCCGTAAACTGTACATTCGCCTGTAAACTGTATATTTGGTTCTCCCACAATAGATAAGCGCGCGTTTCTCACTTTCCCATTGGAATTGGCGTCTCGGATAGAAAATTAAATGTACTTATTATAAGGCGACCTACTTACCTACAAACTAGGAGTTCTAAAACGGGAATAAAGTCATTTCCATTCCTCATTCATCAAATCTCCGTGTGACGGTTGTCTCTATCAGCGATAGGCAGCCGCACCGAGTGGATTAGACGAACGAGAAATGCTCTTTATTACCGCTTTAGAACCCCTACTACAAACCACCATTGCCTTATCTCGCTCAACGTGAATAGTTATCCAAACACCTCGCTTAGTCATCCAGTGAATCACAGACACTTGTCTCATCGAGGGACTATGATAACTCAGCGATAGGGATGGTCAATCCGCATACTTTGTTGTTTGTACTCTCTCTTGGGTAGTTGTCTCTAACTCCAAATGAGCGATAGATGAGGAAAGGGGAAAAGTGAAGTGATGCAAAATAGCACAGGTTCAAAATGCTGGTGACTGGACAGCTCTGCAAAATCACTGTGTAAATATATGGTGTGCACTTGTCCAACCTCTCTATACAGAAATTTATGCATTTGCAAAGCATACAGTTATATTTAAATGTGAATCTATTTATGCCAGTACCACCAACGGAATCAAGTTTTTCATATGTTTGCGGATATTTATGAAGTTCATGAAACATAAAAAAGTCGTTTATTCGAGATGCTGGCGTAGTTTCTGCAGAGCGCGTTCAAATTGAACGGGTTCGATTAGGCCGGTAACTAGTCGAATCTGCAAAATCACTGCGCAAACTGAACACGCTGTCTAATCTCCAAACATCTCCATACAGTGCGTAATGTTTATCAATCTTTTTTCTGTTTTCTTACCGTTCATGCTGTATCAACTCTAACGTAGAATTGCGTATATTTATGCAAAACTTGAAACATATCCATACAGACTCTGCCTCAAAAATATATTTTGATATCATTGCTCTCTTTTGTGCTGTAATTCTACAGTAAAATCATCACAGTTAGGGTGGGGAAGGAAGCAGAAGCGCATTCTTCATTTGCCTAATTCACTCGTACTTGTTAACAATCTCATGTGATGGCCGACAGTTCCGAGGGAATTAGACGAACGAGAAATACCCTTATTCTTCCTTTCCTTGCCCTGATAACAATGCAAACTGGACATACTTGTCATATCTCACTTACTTCCACGAAGATATAACAATAATTGTATTCTGTGTGGTCTATTTTCCGAGCAATCTAAGCATATCATTTAACAATTCTTGCGTAGAATTGCGTACATTTATGCAAACCTTGAAACATAGGCCATCGCTGTTTCTCAACAGATGCATAAAATAGCCAAATGTGCCTGGATCTTTTAAGATATCTGAATTCTTCATTTCATTGAGGCAGAATATGTATTCTTTGCCAGAAAGTAAGATGTCCCAAGTAAGATACTTGTCGGCCGTTACTCGCCAGTAGTTACAGTGTCGCAATCGCCCAACATTCGCCCAATTTTGAATATTCCCAGCTCTGCGACTATTTCATTCCTTCACTCTCTCCGTGCTAGAGCAGCTCATCAATGGGCGAATGTTGGGCGATTGCGACACTCTACCAGTAGGCACCTCATCAAAAGCGCGCACTGTTCCTGTTCTGTCAGAAGTGATTAGACTAGACAAGTTGACCTTGTCGCTCAGTTCCTTCATTCACTCTCTTCTAGGCATCGCAAAATAAGTGCATCATTTGTCGTCTCTCTTCTTGGGCGAGCGGTTGTCTCTGATAGCAGTAGGCAATGGGTACCCGAAGAGTAGAGATGACAAATGATGCACTTATTTTCCGCGATGCGATGACTACTCTCTTCTCTCTCTCTCTCTCTCTGCTGAGTAGTTGTCTCTCGGTGATCGGAGATATGAAATCAAGAAAATAAGATATAATAACTTTTTGTTGTTCTGTTGTCAATCATCACTTAACATTGGAGAACGCATTATGGTATTTTTAACCTCTCATTTCGATAGACGACCGATTAGATGAGATAACGGAGGTTGGAAATTACATGATGCGCTCCCTACTATTAAGCACAGAAAAATATCTGTCGCATTAGACACTTTTAAGGGACCATGGCCATATTTTGATGTTATGCTCAGCTAAAAGACAGCTATATTCTGTACACGAAATGATTGGTGATGAAAGGACGAAGGGGCGTTCTTTTTCATTCTTCACCGCGCTTTCAATGATTAGATTTAGGATCTTAGTTGGTGAGGCAGAAGCTCAAGGTTTAATCCATGTTACAATGCAATGTCACTAATTTATATTCGTCAGTCTCTCATCAATGAACGGTTCTCACGGATTGGGGATAGACGTTTGAGAGAGAGACAAGAAGGGGGAGAAGAAGGTTATCTCATTTCTCTCACTCTCTATTCTCTTTTTTGATAATGATGATGGAAGGGGAACAAGATTGAATGTTGGTGTAATGGGAGAAAGGCCGCTTTTCGCCCCTAGATCACTACTCAAACCCGAGAGAACTCCATCTTCATTCAGATAGCGATTATTGTTTTCCTTTGATTCATTTGCTTTTCAATTATCCTTCTCTTCCCCATATCGGTTGACGGCAGGGTTGGCAGTTAGCATACGTGATTGTTAACCTATGTTTCACGAAAGCTATAACTTTCACAATATAGTTGAACCATAATCGAAGCGCACAGTTGACGGTCATACGTAACATTGAAACTCAGACTGTGTTATGCATTTTTTAAAAAATTCCATATATAACAACTGCTCTGAAATCTTTTATGCCTGCTGATTCAGCTTTAGACTCAAAAGTATCTAGTCTTCCATTTCAGAGAAAGCGTCTGCATATATTTCTGCTTTTTTTAAGTATAAAACACATTTTCAACATTACAACCACGGCCGTATTGTTTCTACTCGGCCTTACGACTCTTTGTTGCTTATCAATTTCTGTGTGATTTCGTAATTGCTTACGAATAGTGAACCCCAATATGCAACCGCTCTCTTATTCCCATTATGACTCGTAGCTGATCTCTCAATTCACCATACTCCCTCCGCTCTATTTTTTTCTTTTTCTCTCTCCTATCACGACAGTCCCTGCACTATTGTTGACAGATTGACTACTTATTGGGTTATGTTTCAAAGAAGACATATCTTCAAATATATAACATCATTGAAACATAACCCATAAAGTAGTCAAACGGCCAACCATAGTCTCCATCTCTATCCAATCTCCCCCTTCTCTCTCCTGATCACCCACTCTCTAGTCTCCTCTCTGTCTTCTCTGGCCTCTCCTCATCTCATGCACTCTCTCGTCTCCTTATCAGATACAGGTTTCTCCCTCGGTGACAGGGTCTCTTAACAGTGAGAGAGAGGGCAGAGACACAGGGAAGCGGAGAGAGTGCAGAGAAAGAGAGACAGGCTAGAGAGTACGGTAGTTGAAGAGGGTCGAAGAGATGGCAGAGAGTGGTGAAACTCGCGACGGCCATTTGCCACGGTCATTTGTTCACCACTGTTTCGTTCCTCCGCGACAAGCACGCGAACTTTTTCGAGTCAATGAAAAAGAACGGGAAGTGTCTTTCATCGAGTCGATTCACTTGTAGATTTATCATCACTCGCGATTTATCATTATCATTGGACTCTTCGATTTGTCAACTTGAAATAGTGCCCTTCTCTTGAATCTGAACAGTCGGGTCCTCTGTATTTTTGTTTACGGCCCGCCTATTACCTGAGAGGGGCAACCGCTACTAGGGAATTAGACGACAGAAAAATGTACTTCGCCTGGATTTCTTACCCTAGTGGAGAAAAATTGCTCATAAATGACAGTCTGACCTGCTTAAATTTCTGTAATCAAGATGTTTTTGAGTAATTAGTGCGCTTCCAGATTACGCAATCAATTGATTGACATGTATGGCGATTCCCACTGCTCATCGATCACATTGATAGTGTGTTATGATGATAATGAAAACACAGACTTCTATTTATTTCCTTATTATGATATCATATCATTGATATGGAGAATAATTGAGTAGCTCCTAGGGGTTCAAAATCGGTAAATTTGTCGTCATTCTTCTCCGCCGCGCCGTTGTCTGTGATGGGAATGAGACAACGGCGCGGCGGAGAAGAATTACGACACATTTATCGATTTTGAACCAACTACCAAGTAGCTATGGTTTGGTTTACATGAGTGTTTGTTTGATTTGATTTTGAAGATGATGATTGTACTATCTAAAGTCGGATGGCACACAATGACAGTGCAAAATGTGTTCAGATCTCGCACAGACAAACAATTAGTTGCAATTGTGACAATAGGGCTTTTTGCTGCAGCTGTTAGAGGAGAAATATTTCCGCGTCCTACCACAGGTAAAGTTAAAAGTAAATCGTGATGAAAAGTTCCATGCCCAGCTGTGATCTCACATAGTTACATAGATGTGTACTTATTGTTAGTATTCAGCACGCACATACTTTTGACAAATGTAATGTGTGCTGCAGACTTGCAGTAGCTATTCACTCGCATCACCATATGTAATTTTTAAAATGTAACATCACCAGATGGGGATAACGATCGATTGCACTAAGTGGTACAATCGAAGCTGTCCCATCTGCACTCTTATCTGTGTGTTATAGATACAATGTGTTATGATAATGATGTTGTCTTCTTCCCTAACTTTTACACTTGTCTACTCTTACAATTGGTCACAGGAGAGATTGTGGTGTACGCACTTCACTGATTGTGATATAGTCTACCTCCAAAATGTTCCCCGATGTCCAATTTTACTCTTCAACTTATTTTTTATAAACGATAATGGATGTTGATGTGAATAAGTATGTATAACTCGCTAAGCTACGCAAATTTTTTGTCTGGACGCGCTTGGGTGAAGGACAACTGCGCAACTGCGCCATAACGATACAATTGACGTCGTAGTCGCTCATTTTTGGAGCATCTTCCATTTCGCCATTACGGGGCACATATCCATGTCGCTTCATCCGTGAGCTCAAAGACAATTCCATCTGTGCCTCGATCTCGCGCGCGTTCGAATAAAATGCGCATCGGCGAGAGGAAATAAAACTCGTGTGTGTGTGAGGCTGGGCAGAAGGGATGGCGAATAGAGATGTAAAGATCGCTATCTCTCACATTCTTGCCTTTCTCAATTTCACCAGCGCTTTACCCTGTCTAAATGCTCATCTCTCATTGTCAGGACCTCTAATTCCTCGATACGTATTCTGACTCAGAATTTCTGAGCAAAGATGTTTTCTTTCTATCCTGAAACAAAAAAAACGCTTTTTGTATGGCTTGATCGCAAAACTATTTCATAAAAATCATATTCATCCTCGATTTTGGTCTTCTCATTGGCAGTATTTATCCACGCACATTCTCCATCTTTCTCATTTTCAACGTCTGATCTTACGATTCCGGAGACATTTTTGAGTCATCAGTGTATTCGCTGGATCGAAATTTCGAACAATCAATGCGTACAATAGGATTTATGTTTCACTGGATAAACACCTATCCTCCCTTGTTGGCGATGTATTGGCATTATCCGAATTGAACATTTAGATTCACCATGATTTCCGTAGTTTCCACAACCATCTAGTTTCGAAATATCCGTTACAATCCTCACACAATCTCATTCCTTGGTCTCTTGGAATGCTGATGATACGTTATTCCGGACTTTGAGCCCTCATTGCATTGCGTTGGTTTGATGGAACACTTTATCGTATGATGTCCGGATATGTTTCAGTTAACCGTTATAACATTCTTGAACTCTTTTCAAGCGATTATGTCTTTCCTCCTCGGATATATTTTGAAAAATTACCAATTGATCATAATATCACTGTCGGGCCCTGATTATCACATGACTTGCTCATTAAACGTCGAACTACTTCAAATCAACACAGGTCCGCGCAATCGGTGTTATGTTTCAATGAGCCATAGTATTGCCCTTCCATGCTTTCCGAATAATGAACCGTCGCCATTCCGCGAGCATTATAATAGTACATTCATTGAGAATGCTTTACGACGAAGTTTGCCATTGTTGGGCCGTGTCCGCTATCCGTCGTAAGACTGCTAACCACCACAAATTGCAGATCTCCGAATGAATCTTGATGTGATATGAGATGGCCCGGCCGCCCCGTTCCCCGTCCTCCCCATCCCCTTCCTTCTTCCCTTCATCTTATCCCATATCATTCCCATCCATCACTTCAGTCATCTACACCTCCATACTCTTACTATTATGGAGTGGATATGTGGAATCGCGTGAGTTTTCGTGTGAAAACACTAAAGAACATTGAATATCTGAGCCACTATACCGATATAGATGTCTGATTGACCTTTGAGTTGGAAATGTGTTAGACTTTATTGTTTTGCACCGAAATTAACTTTTTTTCCTTAGTAGAGAAAATAGTCGATATATTGAGTAGACACTGCTGAAATTTGCTTTTATGAGAGGGCTGAAACATATCCGAAATGTCTAACTTTCAGGTTTCTTGCCCACCAATGGCACGATGGAGATGCGAAAATGCGAGGGAAATGAAACAAGTAAGTATGCTTTATTACAGGGTTTTTCGCGATTTAGTACCGCAATGAATTGATGACAAATTCCTGCATATGTATCTATTTTGGCTCTAATTTTTTGTTTCCATTAGAAATTATTACAATCGCAAATGTGTAGCTTCTGCAAGCCATAAGTACATAGATTAGCAAGTAGTTCTTGTAATCTCTGGATAAATACAAACTGTACCAGCGAGATAAACGTGTGTGATATGAGAGTGATGATCTCAATAAGAGGACGTTTCTCCGTCTATATTTATGAATGAGAAGAGATCGAGACGGTTCCAGTACTTATTTCACCATTGTGGCGCAAATGTCTGGAACATCTTATTTCACCTTATTCTTTCAGACTGTGCAGTTCATGTCTTTCGAGTCGTTCTGTCCCAGAAGCCAACAGAAGATGGCAACTTCCTACAACAGGAGGTGGAGGAGATTCCCCTGAAACCGGCAAAGAAGTAAGTTCCCTAGTGGATAATGTCGTGGCATGGTGCCAATTTTTAATTTATCAGATGAATGAGGCCAGATGGTCGAAATATATTATGTATGTTTCAACCAGAGCATAAAACATAAGACTGAGTTGTCGAACAGTGTGTACTTCGCTTATGACGGACAAATAATGATTTCATGAAAAAAATATACTAGCACTGTAGATGCATTACAGTCTTTCGTATTTATTGCAAGAAAATATTTATGGTTATAAAATATTTAAAATATAATTATAAAGCATTTCAAATATTTTTAATTAGATAACATGTCCCAAAAGTATTTCCCTTATATTCGTTCATGAGTTCGCATATATGTTTCATCTAGGGAATAAAGCGTGAAATCTGGTTGTCGGATAATAGTCGACTCGTTTCGGTGTATGATATACTTATTAACATGAACCAGTAATTCAGATACGGCTCAAATGTGTACACAGTTGTCGGGAATCCGAATCTGCGGAAGAAGATAACTGACAGGATACCAAAGGACATGGACCCCAATCTGCGTAATGCCATGAAGGTGAGTCAATATCATGTGAAGCATGTTCCCGAGGCGAAATCTCTTGGCATGCCTCCAACTATGCAATAACAATATGGCATTGGATTCATCACTCAATGTGCGCGAAAAAAGAGTTTTGGGTGAAATGCGAGAGGGATATTCACGCCGTAGTGGTGAAATAGGCAGATTTCACACAGCGCAAGTGTCCCTTTCACCATTATGGCGAAAATACTCTCCCGTCTTTCATCGATTTTGCTGTCAATTTTATTTAACTGCAGCAAGAAACGTGGTGACTTTCAACTGAAACTTGACGCAAAATTCGTTTAACGATGTCGCCTTTTCATCATTATAACGTTGTTATGTTTCACATGAATGCTAAATACAACATCTTCAAACAGAAGATGATGAAATATTTTGTGTTTCAAGAGCAGCATAAATGTCACGGATTAGTTCTTTTGGGCTTATTTTCATTGCTATAACAGTTCTAAATACAAAACAGATACCTGATGAAACACGAATCTTACGAATATAGAACTTCAAATTTTCATTACGAACGTATTATTGAGTCTCGGCGGGCAATTGCTTAGAAATCCGCTAATCTTGGTTATTGGTCGATATTCTCAAGATGTAACTGAGGATGAATGGCAACTGTCTCTTGAACATTTGCCCCACAACTGTGAAGTGGGCGTTTATGTTGTATTTCACGATTATGGCGCAAATGTCCACCGTGACTGTTTCACCCTAAAATATTATCAGGAGGCGATCGAGAACGACCAATACCTTCTGAAGGACACGGACTCTCCACGATCCTCTGTGCCTTCTGTCGTTGTTGAGAGACCCGTACGCACCGAGAGCATAAGGGTTAGTTTGCGTATGGTGGGCAGATAGTAGGGGTTCTAAAACGGTAATTTTATGCGAGAAAGTGCATTTCTCGTTCGTCTATTCTCCTAGGAGCGGTCGTTTCTCTTATGCGATAGACAACCGCTCCGATGGAATTAGACGAATGAGAAATGCATAAAATTACCGTTTTAGAAACGCTAGCAGGTAATAGGATGGATAAAGCAGTGTAGTTATTGACAGCCGTTCATTTCTAGCTGTCAAAATTCATTCCTAGCGGTCGTCTCGGAGAAGTGAGCGACGACCGCTAGGAATGAAGTTAGAAAGCTAGAAATAACGGCTGTCAATAACTGTCCTGCTTTGTCCACCCTGGTAGATAGTGTTCAGTCGGGATCAACCCATTTGCGCACAGACATTTGCGCACAGAGCGAGTTTGGGACATTTGCGCACAGGACACTTGCGCACTGGACATTTGCGCACAACCCATAACTCTTTCAGTTTTCATTTTCATGATTTGCAACCAACAGGAAAATGGCTGGCCTCGTCGAAACAAGCAACTTTACTGTTGGAAGCGTATCGTGAAAATGAAAACGGAAAGAGTTATGGCTAATTGTGCGCAAATGTCCCTGTGCGCAAATGTCCCGGTGCGCAAATGTCTGTGCGCAAATGGGTTGATCCCGAATTTACATCGCCAAAGCAAGTTGAAAAGTGGCAAAAAAGTTATTTTGAGAGAGAAAAATTGAATCGTAAAATTGAAGAAATCTTTTCAGGCTCCTGGAATTTCCTCCCTTCCCGACGATTCTTTCACCCTCTCTGTCACTATTGGATTGGTCGTGTTGGGAGTTCTTGTGGGTATTGCACTCACATTCGTTTGCATCTTCCTACTGGAATATCGAGCGAAACCCATGTTTGACAGGTACTGTATCCGTTATTGATTATCTGTGATTGGATACGGTAAGACACTGTACCGCACTGCATTGTCAGATATCCAGTAGAAGCTAGACATCCAGTGGAAGTAGAAGTAACGCTTGATATTTTTTTATAGTTTTTTCTAGTGATCTCAGATAGGTGCGGTTATGTTTCACAGAAAGATTAAAGCAATTCCAACAATTTATGATTAGTGATGGAGCGTTCTTTTGCCGCGTTTCCGCGTTTCGGAAACTGTTTTGCTGGTTATGTCGTTTGCGTTTCGGAAACGCCTTGCAAGTCGCAGCGCGCGGACTCTCGACGCGAAAAACTAGCGTACTGTATGGATTTTTCGCACCGTACAAACATGTTTTTTCCTGTCGATGCGGGTTTTTTGGGGTTTTACGGTAGTTCTAGTGTTGTTTTCAATGCTAAACTGTT
>JACMIF010000762.1:0-32117 GCA_014805445.1 Diplogasteroides magnus
TTTTCTGAATGTTTCGAAAAAATTGTGCAAAAGACGTTTGTTTTCGGCGGGATTCGAACCAGCGACCCCTCAAGATGGTCTCGGCTGGAAATATTTTTGAAAATTTAACATGGTTGCAGTAACTCAATCTCGATTCTAACTTGACAGCTGTCAGTATTGGCCCAATATGCATACAATATCAAGAGATGGAGGTGGAGATATCTCAAAATCGCGTCCAAATATGCATGAAAGTAATTCAGATTGCAGTGTATTCGCTATCTCGACAACATACAAGCTTCAATTTGAACGAAAACTTGGTTTCATACATAACTTTTGATTCTCTATCGAATAACTATGCGACATATGGGTTAATTCGAAGATTGAAAATTTGATCGTTGATCTTTGATCTTTGACCAAAGAACATGAAATCGCGGCTGTGTATCCCACCCCTGGGGATTTTACCCTGAAAATTTCAGCTCGGAGAAATGATTTTGAAGTTGTGTGCCACCCCCTGTGGGCGACTCCTCCGCTCTTACAGGGAACCTATTTTAATAATTACTTTTACTCGCAGATCATCTTCCATCATTTCTCCACTCTCTTCCACTGGGAATTGACAAACGAGACTGAACAATTGTTTGAAACCGAGTCGACGCGTTTGCTACGGAACTGCAATAAGAAAA
This sequence comes from Diplogasteroides magnus, assembly GCA_014805445.1. Taxonomy (NCBI): domain Eukaryota; kingdom Metazoa; phylum Nematoda; class Chromadorea; order Rhabditida; family Diplogasteroididae; genus Diplogasteroides; species Diplogasteroides magnus. Next base: position 660 of record JACMIF010000762.1, read on the forward strand.
TGAACAAGGGTACCCTTATGTAGAAAATTGTCACATAGAAAACATGAAAGAAATCCCGTTCAGTAATGAAAACGATTCGATTGCTGCATAATTTTTTATAACATTTTCTGAGGAATCATATCTTGACCCCGACGAAAGGCATACCCAGAGGGGAGTGGGCATGAACTACAACATGGTGGGATCATGACCCTACTCATCGACGAGTCTCCATCGATTCCTAGAGGAAACTTCATTCATAGCGATTAGGGGTACTAAAACGGTACTAAAGTGCATTTCTCATTCGTCTAAATCACGCGGGGCGGTTGGCAAATGCTAATAGAGACAACCGCTCCGCGGAGATTAGACGAATGAGAAATGCACTTTATTATCGTTTTAGAACCCCTAATTGCGGTCGTCTCTGCTCTATAGAGAGGATAGGGCAATGGAGGTCGCAGAATAAACTAATTGCAATGAAAATGGTTCAAATGATGGTGGAAGTGAGGGGATGGCGAGCGTACCGCGACCGGCATGTACTTTGACCTCAATAGAGATCACGGTGCATGGGGCGTGACCTAGAGAGTAGGGAGAGCAATGACCCCACCCATCGAGGACTTGTACTCATCCGTTGGATAGTGTGCAACTCACAGAGTTATGTGAGTATCCTGCCTGCAGACAAACTGGCTACCTACGACTGACTCTCCCGACATACAATAACCAGCAAGGCACCTGAGACCGGGGTCATGGTGAAAATAGACCATGACCCGGGGTTCATGGTTCGAAAAATGACCATCTGGAGATTAAATAGTCATATAGCACTGTCAACACCCTGCATCGGGTAGAGCAAGAAAAACTAGTTCTTAGTTATAGATATTTACGCTGCCGAAGAGCGCTAAGTTTCGCCGGAACTAACGAGTAGTGTGGGGTGATATGACAAATTTGATCTAAAATATCCAAAAAGACGTCTCCTCAAAATTATACCTACATCCAGGAAAAAATCCCCGAATTTAATTCGAAAGTCGCCCACCCTGCTCCGCCCTACCTTGAGTTGAAAAATTCTTGTCTGAAAAAAACGGCGTTTCTTCCTCATAATTCCTCTTTAAAGTACAATGAAGATGGTAATGGCCCCGAGAAGTGAGGACGCATTGTCATAGACCTTCTGAGCAGAAGATTGTTCGCAATGCCCCTGTGAAGATAAGGCTCTGAAGATGATCGATGTTTACTGTGAAGGCATTGAAGATGCGTGATTTGTACTTCAATGTCAATGATGGAGGATCATTTGGACTATCGTGATATCTCATCGCTGGAAAGACGACTGTATACTCATTCACTCAATCCACGGGGCTATCATTTCGTGCTGCTAGGTTATTCTTATATAATCTAAATATTGTGCATAAATGACCTAAAATAGTGTTTGAACGTTTATTCAACTTGGCGATTAATTGCTTGCAGCATGATACTGTGTACTCTTAAAAACATTCCTATCTGCAGTGATGAGCCAAATTCTCTGCTGATAATAGCGATCACTCTGACAGCTTAGAACAACACATATTTATCGTTCAGCAAGTCAAGACACTTTGAACGTGGATTTTGGCAAGAACATTTTGCAGTTGTTGTATGGCAATTGTGTGATGAAAGAGAGAATAAAGTTAGTATTACTACCGAAACTACAAAGGCAGGCAGTTACAATAAAAGTCGCGGAATCTTGTATGGCAACAAGTGTTTGGGGTGTGTGGGGCAGGAGGAGCAAGTATTGGCAGTGGTAACTGGGGGATGTGAAGACAAGGGAAGAAAGGCACTTGATGGAGAAGGATATCTACCTTATCACAAAACATACAATGAAGCAGAAGGAGAAGGGGGATAGGTATATGAGAGCTGCGCCTAACCGAGAAGAAGAATAAAGAAGAGCTACGAAAGAATAGAGGGTATACGAGAGAATAACAATTGTGTGATTATCAGCCTTGTGGCTACCTTCCTGATGTGTCCTTGATACACACTTGGCATCGGGACACGCGAGTTCGCAGTGAACCGGCCTTGAGGGTCTGCGACTCGGGCATCTGTATTCCGTGATTTAGTCTTTGTGCGGGTTGGGAAACGTCTACCTTGAACTCTTGATCGTTGTCAATGGTGGTGAGCCAGAAGGAGAACTTGTTGGCGAAGTAATGGCATGTTCCACGGGCACCATTACACTCGATGAACGGAGTGGCACGGAAGTCCTCGAGACAAGAACCAGGAGAGCTGAGAAGGAGGATTCATGGTGAGGAGTCTGATAGGCAGTGGGCCATTCTTCTCCACAGAGCGGTTGTCTCACATTCTGATAGACAACCGCGCTTCGGGGAAGAATGACGACAAATTTACCGATTTATACCCCTGGTAGAAGGTTTAAGAACGGAATCACTTGTGTTTCACAGATCTGTATATCTTGACAGTTAATAATTTCGTGAAACATAACCGTTCTCATACTAAAATTGCCAACCCTGGCGAGGAGTGCGGACGACCTTTCCCAATTCTCACCTGAGTGATTGTCCTCCTCCCTCGGCTCCAGCTCCGGTGTGCATGGCGAATGAGTAGCCGATCCAGAGACTGTTCCAGCCGGCAGGACAGTTGGGAATCTGGAGGAGGGGATATTTTGAACATATCTATTGCAATGTTTGTTATACAATGTGTAAAGTTGCGCTCCTCGTAGATATACCGTTCACGAAACATACTTGAACACATAGGTACTAATTGTAAGCAGGAATCATAAAAATATTAGTAGATCCTTCTACCGCAGATATTTTCAAGCAGGGTTCTTGACTACTCAGGATAAAAAAGCAGTGATTTACCTGGATGGTCTGCGAGTGAATGGCAATGACGTTTGCTGGAGCCTCGCACACAGCGCATCTATAATCATTTATTTGCACCACTCAACTTCACACTCCCAAGATGTATTCCCCTTTGATGATACTGGTAAATAATGGATGTCCATTATAGGGCAGCAAATCTTCTTATAGCTAATTATGTCTCATGCACATGAGATTAGAACACCAAAGAAGTTGTCCGCACCTTGAGATGTATGGTTCGATCTCTCCTTCAGATACGGGCATCATAGGAATGGGGGCAGTGGTGGACAGCCAGTACGACTTGTCGTTCCTCGATGCGTAGTTGCAGACGTTGTTGAAGTCGCAGAAGAGGAAGGGCATGGTGGAGAAGCGCTGGAGGCAGGAGCCGGCGTGGCCTCAAATGGGGGCATTCACCAGGGGGTTTAAATTACTAAATTTGTCGTCATCCTTCTCCGGAGAATTGTTGTCTTACTCACTGCTAGCCAACCGCGCTGCGGATAATAATGACGACAAATCTATTTAGAACCACTAATTTTCGCACACTGATGAATATGTTTCATGGAAAGTTTATTTTTGTCGGCATTTTTATGAAGTTGGTAGACCTCATATTCTGCAGGGTACAAAAATAGTATCTAATAGTTGACTGACCGAGATCCTGATTGTGACTCTTCTCATTTCCTTCGATGTAGAGGAGTGAGTATCCATCCCACAGTTTCGTTTGTCCAGCAGGACATTGAGGAATTTCAGTGGTCTGAGAGTGCTTCACGAGAAGGAATCCGTCCCTAAAATCGAGACATCACTATAGCAACTTCACATCGATCATACTTGTAAGCGGGGCCAGCGGGTCCAGGAGGTCCAGGAAGTCCAGGGCCTCCGGGCAGTCCAGACGGTCCATCGAGACCGGGGAAGCCAGGCAGACCCTGAGCTCCGGCCTCTCCGGCAAGTCCAGGTGCTCCGGGGTATCCGTCGGTTCCACGGAGACCAGGTGCTCCGGGAGCTCCATCAAGACCAGGAGGTCCATCGAGTCCAGGGAATCCCTTCTCTCCACGCTCTCCAGGAAGTCCGGGAACTCCGGCTTCTCCCTTCAATATTGCACTTGTTACATTATTGTATCGTGGTGGACTCATTCAATGTTTTGGTAACCAGTGAACTCTTTGACCAGTACTGGAAACAGATTTTCTCACCTTTGATCCAGGCTGAGCGATGTTGCTTGGTCCAGGTGGTCCCATAGGTCCTTGAGGTCCGTCCAATCCAGGGGCTCCGTCGCGTCCAGGAAGTCCTGAAAGTCCGCCGTCTCCCTTCGCTCCGGGGAATCCAGGTGCTCCAGGCTGTCCAGGTAGACCGTTCTCTCCCTTCATTCCAGGGAACCCAGGCAGACCTCCCTCTCCCTGAATATTTGTTCGTTACCACAAAAAGAAACAGAAAAACAATACCTTCAAACCAGGAAGTCCTGCGTATCCGGGCTGTCCAGAAGGTCCAACAGGTCCTCCGTCTCCCTTTGCTCCAGGTGCTCCAGGGAATCCATCCTTTCCTGGCATTCCAGGAAGACCATCGTTGCCACGCTTGCCAGGAACTCCGGGCTGTCCAGGTTCTCCCTGAATAGATTGACGTTGTTATGTCTTCTTTCGGAATCCTCACCTTGATTCCAGGGAAGCCAGTCATGCCCACTTCTCCCTTCATTCCTGGAGTACCAGGGAATCCAGGAAGTCCAGAATCACCCTGAACAATTCAACATTTTTGATTCTTTCAAACACGAAGACGCACCTTAGGACCAGGCATGCCAGGAAGACCTGGCTGTCCAGAAGAACCAGGCAGGCCAGCGTTACCAGGGGGTCCAGGGAAGGAGTTTCCTGAAAAATTAAGTTCGTTGATGTCTCAGGAGATTGTCACATACCAGGTGCTCCATTAGCTCCAGGATATCCAGATTCTCCCTTCTGTCCGGGAATTCCATTCAGACCATCACGTCCAGGTGCTCCGGGCAGTCCACTTTCTCCCTGAACAAAAGATTAGCATAGGGAAGCCCACACACATTTCAAATATTAAGCCTAAAGAAAGCACTGGTATCTTGCTTGTAAAAAATATTATCCCTACGATTTAGCATCTTAGAACGAGAAGCTTGACGCAGTGTGCATATGCTAGTCTTTACAACCTAATAACTTCCACGATCTACAAAAAGTGAACCTTGAGTCCGGGATGGCCGGGCAGGCCATCTTGTCCAGAGAGGCCAGCCTCTCCCTTGAGTCCTGGGAATCCGGGCGATCCGGGGAAGCCCTTCTCTCCGGGAATTCCAGGCAATCCGGACTGTCCAGGGTATCCAGCTTCTCCATTGAGTCCAGGAGCTCCATCCAATCCACGATCTCCAGACATACCAGGAAGTCCGCCGTTGCCCTTCTCTCCACGGATTCCGGGCACTCCCATTTGTCCATCCTTTCCGGGGAATCCGGGCTGTCCAGGGAGGCCAGCAGGTCCAGCTTCACCAGGGATTCCTGGGAGACCAGGAAGTCCGTCGTTTCCTGGAGCTCCATCCACTCCAGGATATCCGCCGTCTCCCTTCATTCCAGGGAATCCAGGAAGTCCGTCCTGTCCGTTCGATCCTTGTGCTCCCGGTCGTCCTTGCTTTCCTGGAACTCCAGGAAGTCCCTTCTCTCCAGCAAATCCAGGCGCTCCATATCCGGGCACTCCTTGATCTCCCTTCAGTCCGGGCATTCCAGAGATTCCGGGTGGTCCTTGAGGTCCCTGCAGTCCAGGTGATCCGGGAATACCAGAAAGTCCTCTGTCTCCATCTCGGGCGGGAATTCCAGCCTCTCCCTGAAACAAGTCTTATCAGCTGCTTCCTCAATGATGACGCACCTTTGGTCCGATCATTCCGTTCAATCCACGATCTCCCTTCATTCCAGGGATTCCCGGTTGCCCATCTCTTCCGGGCAGACCGGGCATTCCACTGAGTCCCTTCACTCCAGAAAGTCCGGGCATGCCAGGCACTCCGTTCTCTCCCTTCATACCGGGAAGTCCTGGGGCTCCGGGATATCCATTTTCTCCTTAATATTCAACGTCTTCATCTTAATTATTGCTATTATAGCGATCGGAAAACTTTTTTCAAAATTGTAAATTTAAGGTGCCAAAGGAAATGAATAACTATCACATGGCGCACTCATAATGGGGTTGATCTGCTGACTGTATTTTGATATGCTGCCAGTCTGTAAGTTTGAAGAATCTTGCCACACCTCTGTTTCCAGGAACTCCAGGAATTCCATTCAATCCCTTAGCTCCAGGATATCCAGGTGTTCCAGGGAAGCCAGGTGCTCCTTGAGGTCCGGGGAAGCCTGCTTCTCCCTTGGGTCCAGGGATTCCAGGGAGTCCGGGCAATCCGCCGTCTCCCTTTGATCCGGGGAATCCTGGTTGTCCGTCGAGCCCTGGTGCTCCCAGTGGTCCCTCCTTTCCTGGAAGTCCAGGAAGTCCAGACTCTCCCTGAATAGCAACTATTATATATCTATATGAAATTTTTTAAACATATCAAAGGACTTCATATCCAACCTAAAACTTTTATACAGAGATAGTTATAATTTCACCTTAGCTCCTGGGAATCCGGGCTGTCCGGGTGCACCGGGGAGTCCACCGTCTCCCTTGAGGCCAGGAATTCCGTTCGTTCCGCGTTGTCCTTCCAATCCTGGGAGTCCGGGTGTTCCAGGGAGGCCAGAGTCTCCCTAAAAGCTTACTGTTGTTCAAATAAGCCCATTTCCTCTGTCTACCTTCAGTCCGGGGAATCCAGGAGGTCCAGGTGGTCCATTGATGGCCTGTCCAGTTTCTCCCTTCTGTCCGTTTGCTCCAGGGAATCCGGGATTGCCCTGATCTCCCTTTGGTCCAGGGATACCGGGCAGTCCAGGAACGCCATCGAAGCCCTTGTCACCGGGAGTTCCAGGCATGCCAGGCACACCTAAAGAAAGAGTTGCTCGTCTTCTTCTAGTATAATATCACAAACCAGGAGGTCCAGGAAGCCCGCTCTCTCCCTTAGATCCAGGTACTCCGGGGTATCCAGCAGTTCCTGGGTTGCCAGGTGTTCCGGGGAATCCACCCTCTCCCTTCATTCCAGGAAGACCGGGTTGTCCATCACTGAAGTGATTCGTTAATTATAGTTATTCATAGAGTTGCGTAAGCATGGCTGCATGAGGAGAAACAGTGGAGTTGATAGCTACAAACTGTTCAAAAAGACTCTCCAGTCAATGCAACAAAGTGGGAACTGTTCAGAAAACACAATCTGCACTCAGGATGTAGTTATTACCGTCCAGGGAATCCGGGTTCGATGACATTCTGAGGAGCAGGCTGTCCGGGCAGTCCAGGAGGTCCAACAGGTCCAGGAAGGCCACTCAATCCAGCCTCTCCCTTGAGACCAGCCAGACCTGGAGATCCAGGAACACCGTATCCTGCTTCTCCCTTCATTCCAGGAAGGCCGGGAAGACCGTCCTGTCCGGGCTTGCCAGGCATGCCGGGAATTCCGGGTTCGCCCTGCAATTTGCAGTCGTTGTTACGGTCGTTTGCCTTATAAAAGCCATTTTTGTCCACTTTTGATCAGATGTGATTGAGATTGAATCATTTTGAGGCACTTCTACAGTCCTCTCTCATTGCGCGCTACGTATCTTTACGTCGAATTACGAAACAATTCTTCAGAATCCCTCATAATTACCTTAGTTCCAGGGAATCCCGGAGATCCGGGGAGTCCAGCAATTCCAGTTGGTCCAGGAAGTCCATCTTGTCCGGGCGTTCCAGGGAATCCGGCCTCTCCCTTGTATCCAGGAGCTCCAGGACGACCAGCGCGCAGTTCGAGTCTCGTGGGTTCGCCCTTCATTCCAGGCAAACCAGGCAGACCGTCGAGTCCTGAAGGAATGCCGTTTTATAGTTTTTAAGTGTGCTGCCAACCAGGAGGTCCAGACTCTCCGTTTCTTCCAAGAGATCCAGGCATTCCATCATCTCCAGGATCTCCGGGCATTCCGGGTGATCCGGGGTATCCACGATCTCCTTGAGGACCAGGAAGGCCGGGGTGGCCACCGTTGCCCTGAAGGAATCAATTGTTTCTGGGCATTATGGTATCGATTAACCTTCTCTCCCTTTGTTCCAGGTGCGCATGCAGAGCAAGTTCCTCCACGCTCTCCCTTCTGACCGGGGATTCCTGAAACATTTCGTTTGCTTGTTAACTGTACGGGTGAAAACAAACCAGGAAGTCCAGGAACTCCATCTCGTCCGTCATATCCCTTGGGTCCAGGACCTCCAGGACCTCCAGGAGCTCCAGGAAGGCCGTTCAGTGAGTCACCGGGAGCACCTGGGGTGTTATCATTGATATATTTCTACAATATTTACCGGACTGTGCGGACAATGACTCATTGCAAGCAATTAGAATTTTGGATGATGAAACATACCACGTGGTCCATTCAGACCCTGTTCTCCCTTTCTTCCGGGCACTCCGTCCAATCCAGGTCTTCCATCAGATCCAGGAAGGCCTGGATAGCTCTGTCCAGGAGTTCCTCTCGTTCCAGGATCTCCCTTTGGTCCGGGAAAACCAGGCTGTCCGGGTGGTCCTTGGGGTCCCGGGAATCCGGGATTGCCAGACTCTCCCTGAGCGAAAAGAGTAATTCCCCATTCTCAAAAATTTAACTTACGGATTCTCCCTTTTGTCCAGGAAGTCCTTCCATTCCGGGTAGTCCGGGTGCTCCGGGCCCTCCCATGGGACCAACAGGTCCTGGGGGTCCGCCCTGTCCAGGATATCCATCTGAGCCAGGAGGGCCAGGCTGTCCAGGTCTTCCTTGAAGTCCGGGAGGACCAGGAGGGCCATCAGAGAATCGTCCACCTCCGGGAGGTCCGGGAGGTCCGTCCATACCTTTGATTCCGTCACGACCGGGGTATCCAGCCTCTCCCTTCTGTCCATGAAGTCCTTAATGAATAATATTGAGCTGAGATCTTTTTGTTCTGTTACCAGGATTTCCGGGATTTCCATTTATTCCAAGATCTCCCTTGAATCCAGGAGGTCCGGGGTTGCCAGGTCTTCCTTCCTTTCCACGAGGTCCGGCGGGTCCAGGAAGTCCCTTCTCTCCCTGTTGTCAGCATTTTAAGTACGTATTACTCCTGTCGTTGCTCACCCTTCCTCCAGGAACGCCAGGCATTCCTGGGAATCCAGCAGTACCAGGGAAGCCTTGAAGTCCAGCCTCTCCAGATTCTCCCTGGAAGGGGAGCCGAGGTTAGATAGGGTAGTGGAAAGCGGTTTGTTCATGAGCCAACACTGATGAACAAGCCATATTGTGAGAAAACGCACACATCAAGCCAACGAACTACCGTCGACTTCTGAACTAAAAAGCGGGGGGTGAGGCAAGCGACGGACTCTCGAACTATCGAGAGTCCGGCAGACAGCTCAGAATGCTGGGATATGAAGTATGGTTGGCACTTTTTATGTGAAATCAGTTATGTTTCACGGAAGCTATATAAGTTTGATATATAGGGTCAGTGAAACATAACTGATCTCGCATGCAAACTACCAACCCTAGAGCATTCTGAGTTACCATAAGCGACCCGAACTACCGAGTCTTTGTAGGGAAGCAGCGCACTCTCGCCCTAGGGGCCTACACGACAAACAACGAACTGCTGTTGATTGTCGTTTATCGAGACTGAGAACCACTTTGAACAACAAAACTATCTTTGACATCAACATTCTTCTCTTCTCATTGTCAGAAAACGATGATGAGATAGGTATAGGGTTTCTAAATCGGTAAAAAGTGCATTTCTCATTCGTTTGAGTGTATAAGGCGAAAGAAGAAATGAATATTTTACCGATTTAGAAAAACCAATAGATATCAGATTTCGTCAAGCAGTTCCCATTCCCGTACTCCGCTACCACACTTTCAACCTTGTCGCCCTTGAATCCAGGCTCTCCCTGGGGACCAACAGTGGCCCCGGGAGGCTGTCTCTGTTCACTAGCGCACGCGGGGCCAGGTGGGCCAATCCGACCCGGGTCTCCCTGCAAAGGAGCAACTGTAATAGAGAGTGGCACACTACCTTGGCGCCCTTGTCTCCGGGCAATCCATGAGGACCGACGATGCTTCCAGAACCAGTGAACTCACGTGGACCGGGGGGACCGGGAGGACCAGGTGGTCCATAGTCGCCCTAGTTTTGAGAAAGAAACACGAATTAGAACGATAATGTGTAGGAATTCCAAAACTGTTTGAGTTTTTACTAGTGGATATGAGAAAGATGTGCAAAATCAGGAGTCGACCCGATCCATCTAAACTTACGGGATCTCCCTTGGCTCCTACACTTCCGATTCCAGGATTTCCAGCCATGCCGATCTCTCCGTTCGGACCACGTGGACCCTGAACGAATTAGACGTTTATAAGTGTAAATTGATAAGCTACAAGTCAGTACGTAAAACAAAAACATACAGGTTGTCCGCTGTCTCCTCTGTCTCCCTTCTCTCCAGGATATCCGTCTCGTCCAGGAGGTCCGGGCAGACCGGGCATACCAGGCATTCCACCGTCTCCCTGAATATCACCCATTCAGAATATGTTCAGCTGAGTCCTGCAAAACCTTCTCTCCAGTTGCTCCGGCATATCCAATGGCAGGCTCTCCCTTGGCTCCATTGAATCCGGGAGGACCGGGGAAGCCGGGAAGTCCAGAAGGTCCGGGCATACCAGGGATACCTGATCGCGTATAATTCGGTGTGAATGGAATGAGATTACGGCATACCGGCAGCTCCATCAGTTCCATTGCAACCGTCCCATCCAGGACTTCCTGGAGGTCCGGGCTCTCCCTGCAGACCGTTCTTTCCGTCGTTTCCGTTGAATCCGGGCACTCCGGATGGTCCCTGCAAGTGGAATCATAGCTAACAATAAGAGATTAAGGTTTCAAAACGGTAGTATTGTCCATTTATCATTCATCAACCTCCGCGGAGCGATCGCCTCTATGTTAGATGGACAACTGCTCCGTCGAGATTAGAACGAATGACAAATGCATTTTGCTGTTGTTTTTGACACCCTAGAAGAAACCTGCCAACAGTGTTGTTCAATTGCCAATTGGCATTCAATCCTGTGATATTTGTCGTTCAAATGAGTCTCACCACATCTCCTTTGGGTCCTTGATGTCCAGGAGGTCCCATCGCTCCCTTCTGTCCCTTGGGTCCAACGAGTCCTTCAGGTCCAGGGAATCCTCGGATTCCTTGCAGACCAGGAGGACCTTGGGGTCCGGGTGATCCCTGAACGAGTTAATGAGTCCTTGCACATTCAACCATCCATTTACCATGCTTCCCTTCTCTCCTACGCAGAAGCATCCTCTATTCGAACAATCTCGGCACGTCGTTTGCTGAAAACATATCGGTTTTCCATTGTTACACATCAAGGAAAAAATACTGACAATGCCTCTCACTCAGTTTGAAACTGCCAATATTGACAGATTATCTGACTCATAAGGCAGTTTGAAAATGACGGAGGCGATTGATAGTTTGAATTTGTTCTTTTTCTGTGTGCACAATTTTATTGGATCAGTTTGCGATCGCTGCTACCGTATTGCTTTGTCCACAGATTGCTAACTACATGGATGCAAGACAACTGATCCGTCGTCGATTGCGCCACAATGGCGGAAGTGACTCTCGCGCCATCATTCCATGGCTCAAGTGTCCATTTCACCACTATGGCGCAAATGTCCATGGTTCCTTCACCCATCTATATACCAATAGTTGATTTCGGGGGGTCTTGAACCCGGTGTGAGTATCTAGATAGAGGGGCCTCCTTTCGGTCTCCACACTCTCTTACACAACTGTGCTCTCGGCCCGATTACACTTTGATAAATGCCCGCGAGGCACAGAAGATGCCATTGGGACAAGAGAAGAGAAGGGAATGAGATTAGGATAAGAGGGGATAGGAGGGGATATGATAACCGAGAACGATATAGTCTCACAGCTGCACTAGACCGGTTATGTTTTACTGATCAAAGTTTTATAGCTTCACCCCTAGTAGTTACCGATCCCCCTTCATGATCACCGATACTGCATTTGCCATTCGGACAAGAGAAGAGAAGGGATGAGATTAGGATAAGAGGGGATAGGGGGATGATAACCGAGAACAACGTGCTTATTCTCACTGCTGCACGGGTGATCAGAAGATAGTGTTGGCAATTTGACTATTTTATGGGTTATGTTTCACAGCGGGGTATATTTTCAAATATATAGTATCCCTGAACATAACCCATATATTAGTTAAACTGCAAACCATGGGATAGAGGGATACGATAACTGGAGAACAACGTGATGTTCTCACTACTGCACAAAAGATCAGTGGGTGCCATCACTCAACAATAAGTGCAGCATGTTCGGAAATTCTGATCTTCTCAATCTCATGGGAGCTGTTGTCTCTTACTTCGATAAACAATCGCTCAGTGGCATTAGGGAGGTCAGAAATTCCTAAGTGCGTTCCCATTCGAAAACATCGTTGTAACGACCGCGGCTGTGCTGTGGCATGCTGTTTTTCAGGAAGTTCTGATGAAAGATCCTTCTCCGACCAAAATATAGTTACCGAGAGCGACAAAGTTGAAAAAGAAATGAGATATGATCTCAGTTCAGGTATTTATCGGAATAGATGAAAAGATCGGCGTATTCAGCCTCAGTGTTTAGAATCACTAAGTAGTTACTAAGTTCTGCACGATCAGTTATGTTTCACTGACCCAATGTATGAAAGTTATATAGCTTCCGTGAAACATAACTGTTCTCGCATACCAACTGCCAACTATGAATAGCTACCGATCCCAATATCGTATCGTATCGGAACTAATTTAAATATCAGCGTATTCAGATTCACTGGTTCACTTCACTGAGTAGTTACTGATCCCTCCTAAAAAATTTATGATCCCCTCCTGCATGTTTTCTTCATAGGCTCAGCTGCCTGCGTGCCTACTGCCGCAGTCATCTGCCGAGCAAAAAGTGTTCCCCTAGAGACTGTATCCATCATGGAGACGGCAGAGAAGCGAGAGAAGACGAGAGAGTACAGAAATAGAGGAGAGACGAGAGAAGCGAGAGGGAGAAGCTGGGGGCAAAAAAGGGACACTCAACGAATGGTGCCATGAGAAGAAAGAGCAGGAGGCTACTGTTGCGATCGGGCGCACTTTTTGCAAGAGTCATATATTTTCCTCGAGAAGAATGAAAAAGTGGCAGAAGACGGAGTAAGCAACTTCATCATTGTGACTTCTTCATATGAGAAAATATGTGCTTTGTAGCAGATCACTGCAAATCGATGATATCCACTAGGTTCGGCGCGGATCAATATTCAAGCATGATCTAGTTAAAATGGTAAAGCGCGTCCCCTGCAGCTTGTTCAGTAAGCAACTAATGACCCCTACGCCATTCGTCGTAAATGGAGCGTCATCAACCACAGTAGGGTTTCAAAATCAATTGTAAAGCTCATTCGTCTAATCTCTATTGAGCGGTCGACTGCTTTATGCAAGAAAGCATACGTGAAATTGGATTAGACGAATGGCAAATGCACTTTGCTATTACATTTTGAAGGCCCAATGTCTTGTTTTCACGAGCGAGCACTTCCTCCTTGTCATCAGGTCAGGTGTCAATGCGAAAAGTATACTTAGACGAACGGCGAATGCCCTAAACTATTGATTTTGAAACCCAACTACTCCGGGAAACGTGTCTCGTTCATCTTTCTTCATAAAGTACAGCTGTCCGCTGTTTCCCCTGAAACTCAATGCAGTTCGAGTAACCTCCAGTCTTTGGGAGAGAGAGCATGGAAATCGAGGAGAGACCAGAGAGTCAGAGAGAAGAGAGGTGCCCTGAGAGATGAGTCAGCCCCTAAGGGAAACTTCAGGGCAGGAAACAGTTGGCAGAATGAAGAGAGGAGGGAGGGTTAGGGTAGCGACCAGAGGAATACGACCATTCGACTAATGGTATTGATTGGGAGAAGATCATGCAAGGATGTTTCTTTTGTTTGAGCCAATGAGAAGAAAAAAATATCGTAGTTTTCCCGTCAAGACTGAATTTATACAGGATGTGAAACATACCGAATCGGCACTGTGCAGCAGGGTCATCAGAGAGATGGCGCCCAGAATGCAGGGCCTGAAATCGAATTATTCATTCGTGATAACAAATGGACATATCCTACTGCTGACTAATGCTATTCGTTAGATACATGTTCATTTTGATTTACACTATCTGTATCAGAAGCGAACCGCATGCTTGATCAAGTATGTTTCGCAAAGAAGTCAAATAGCAACGAAGTATCGATTCATTGGTCAATTTCCACTAATTTAGCAAAATGATATACAATCATTTGGTGTGTGATGAACAATTGCTCTATTCCTCACAAATTGCTTGGCTTAATTATGAAGGTCACCCAGTAGAAATAATATTATCTATAGCTGATTGTCTGGTTCAAATATGTTTCACAGTGGTTATAAAACCCGTGATTTCGAAGCTAACATGATTTGTAGCAATATTGTGTCCTCACCATAGTTGATCCTGCAACCGCATTTCAGCGGGTTGTAGTGCCCTCGAGGGGTCCTCTCCTCTTCTCCACTCCTACTTGCTCGCTCTTCACCCGACCGAAGAGTTACCACCAGCACCCGGAGTCGTCGCCCTGCGTGGCCCATTGGATGAAGTACAGGGTTATCACGCAAGAGGTCGGAGGATCAAATCCAGCCGAGAACGTCACACAAGTCTCGATCAAGTGGGGGCAAATGGTGCAGTGTGTAAGCTGGGATTGAAGCTGCTAAGAGAGGAGAAGCGAGAGGAGAGGGAGAGGCCCCCCTTCAGTCTGGGTTTCGACTGATTGACGGGTGCAACGGGTCTCAATGGCACGAACTTCAATCAGGGGCAATTATATCGATTAATCAGGGATACTGTAGATGGAATCAATCGATAATCACTGCAGGAGATAAAGAGATCAACAAGATTAATGTTCGAGGAAAAGTTGGATACGGTAACCGATATCAAGAGGATAAGGTGGATGACAGGCAGGACCAGACTGTCCTCAGTTGACCTTTTGCAACATATATCGTCTAGAGGGGGGTATAGTTAGTGGAGGGGGTAGGAGGAGGGTGAGGTGTAAAGGAGGCGAAGAGCAGTCCCAGTGGCAGCCCTTCCAGTCTCGTCCCTTCTACAATGGGGCGGAGTCCTGACTTGAGTTCTTCTTCCTCCCTCAGGGTTCTTTGGCACCTTTGCCCATTAATCAACCCTCTCGTCCTTCTCAATCTCTATGAGAAAGACTGCAGCAGCCCTTGCAACAATGGTTATCGTAGTGATGCATGAGGTTATCCTAGGCTTGATCCGAGAAGAGCACTTAGGATAAGACCAGGGAGAAGCATAACCAGATAGTTTAACGCGGTCCTGGATTCTCGAGGAAAGGTCCAGAATATTGACATAGGGACTACTGCAGTCCACTTCAGACTCCCTACAGGCACTGTACTTTCTGCAACATTTACTGAAGGACTGCACTTCATGATGATGAATGTGTGAGATCTTGAGAGAAAGATGAGGGGTGAAAAAGTTGATGTGACTGACGGGTGTGACTCTTGGATGAGGGAAAGGTCTCATTGAGTCATCTTGATGGACTCTGTACTAGCCTGCCATTGAAACTGCACTAATCGATCATAATAATGCAAACTGCACGGAACATCCCAAATCAGTCTGTAATCTTTATGTACACAAACGTATATGATGGAACAGAAAACAACGGGTGAACCAACTGTGAGACCATGAATACGTACAGAAACAAATACGGTATTCGGGATACCGTAACCAGTAACGAGAACGAAATAAGACTACAGTATGCAAAGATGAATACCGTAACCCCTCTAGTCGTTTCTTCTGAATCTCTTTGGCATGTATCCCTTGTCCTCTGCCCAAGCCTCTGTACTCTCTCCCTTGGCTGCTTTCGCTGCCTTCTCCTGCTCTCTGATGATCTTCCATTGCTCGATGATACGCCAGTCCGCCTGAGAACATTTTCCCGCCATTATTCAAGTTCAAAAAAGGGCGGGAATTTTTCTCACCTTCTCGAAGTCTGGCCGTTCGTTCCACACCTTCTCTTCAGGCTCCTTGTACTCCTTGCCGAAGTCGAAATGCTTGTTCTCTCCGTACAGATCCGCCTCGCTCTGCAAGAAGGATTGACAGTCAGGGATGAAGGCGGGAAATTTTCTAATTCAAAAAAGGCGGGAAAATGTTGAATTCAAATTCAGAAAGGAATCCCTCACCTTGGCTCCAACATCGAGGAGTTTGGGATCCGCCTTCCAGTCTCCGTCCGGGTTCATCTCCTTGCGCATCTTCAGCTCCTTCTTGATGCGCTTCTTCTCCTGAAGGGAAAATACACTTTGCAAGGTGCCAATTACCGTAATCCCGTACCTTCTTCTTTTCCTTCTTCGCCTTCTTTTTCTCTTTCTTTATCCTCGTTCTCGCTTCGGCAACACCTTCCAGCTCTTCCGTGTCGTCCTGAAGAGAATATCAGTACTACAGTAACCTAACAAAAAGATAAGTGATCTGTTAAATACACACGAATCCATGTGTGGCCAGTATCTTTGCGGCTATTATTGATGCATGAAACACAATCGGTGCCAAGTGAATCACCACCAGGTGGATCGGTGCGTGAGATTTACCAGAAATTCCCAAGCAGTGACTAATGTTGATTATTAATTGGACAAAAAAACCATGAATTTCAGTACCCATCATTTACGAAGACTGTTCCTAATTGCCAAGATACTATCAAATGCTGATCACCAATTGATACCTTGAGTGCGATCCTCGCCTTCTCAGCCTTTTTCGCCCTCCTCTTGGCCTTCTTGATCTCTTTCTCATCTGAAAAGAATTACGTTTTCATGGCTTTTCTTGATCACCGCCTATAATTAGCAACTCTTCCCCCCCCCCCCTCTCCCCTCTTGTATATGTATCAGCCTAAAGTTATTTTCACCTGCTGTCGCATCATTATTGATGTGTGATAAACAAATAAATAAGCTGCATCCATTCTGGGTTCACGAAGGATCTCAAGTCTCTGCGTTACTTTGAAAGACGAGAGGAGATAGCGTTGTTTACTGGGAGGATTAGACGGTCAGAGACAGGGTGGTGAGATAGTGTGGTATGAGAAGAGAGTGGGGGGGGGGTGAGATGAAGCTGAGACTCTCGAATGGGTGGGGAACAGCCGCATTGTGTCTGGCTTCCCTGGTATGTCTCTGAATGCCCTGCTCTCTGGGCTTCTCTGATCTTGTCCTCTCATCGGATCCTTTGGTCTCTACTCTAAGAGATGAGTGAATCTGCCCATTCAATCAATGGCATCTGCCATTGGCCCCCACTTCCCACTCGTTGTCTGCACTCTCTCCAGAGTGGTCGTCTCTCGTCAACCAGAGACAATAGATTCAGGAAGAGTGGGGTCTTATCCCTCTCCCCTCTCTCATTCTGATCGGTGAGCCACTTCTCAAGACCCGAATTATAGGGACGGAGTCGTATTGAAGAAGAAAAGAAGAAGTTGTTGCACAAGGAGGAGCACAAGTGTTCGTGCCAAATCGCAACACTTATCCAAGGAGGAATAGGACTCAGCACGCGTAAAAGAGCAAATGGATCGAGTGGGAAGGGGATCAGACAGAGCGTGTTTCTATAGGGGACATTCGGAAAAACAGCGATGACTAGCACAACAGAACTGTATGGGATTGAATATACAAGTCATGCGAGATATTCGCACCTGTTTCGGGTGCCTTGTATAAGCAAATTGCTATTCAAGTAGACTTTTACTATTGCACTAGGTACCTACAGTAACATGCATTTCAGCCATTAAATATCCGAGCGAAATCGGACTTCGCACGCGTAAATGAGAAATGGATTGAGTGGAAATGGGATCAGAGCGTGTTTCTATGGGAGAATTGAACTGCTTGTGAGTTACCTTATAAAGGCCCCAAATACTAGCACAACACAACTGGATGCGAATGAATATACATCATGTGACATATTCTCACTTGCTTCTGGTATGACAATGGGTTTGGGTGCACATCCGTCCTCCCACAGCCTCTTCGTCTCCTCATCAGCTTCCTCACGATACTTGGGCACCTGCAAAGAATACATTTCAAATATTACATATTACATTCATTAATTTTACATGATTATGCATATTACATAACAGCTGCTAATCAATTCTTCAGCAGGCGAACAAAAACAAAGTTCTTTTTAAACATAAAATCAAACATAATACCACCAACCTTGTACTCTTCAACGTGGTCCACTCGGATCATCCGATTGAGGAGCTAAATGTGATCATTTCGAAATAATATATTTCCATTTAATAAATAAAGTCACACATTAAAAAACGCATCCTACCATCATGCCGTTGAAGTTGTCAACCGCGAGAATTGTGCTGCGCTGATCCTATAAATGATAAGGTTAATTCTTAAAAGTAATCTATCTCTCATCTCGTCTACAAAAAGGGAAATAAAACTAATAAACTTTTTCTCGAATAAGTGTACCTGATAGCAGAGGAAGCAGAATCCCTTTGACTTTCCCGAGTCTCGGTCTCTCACAAGGTTGATGTTCATCACCTCGCCCCATCTGAATGACAACTCATTCTTCGTGTGCAAGACTCACATGGGTGAAGGATAACAGCGTCGTGGACATGTGCACCATAATGATCACCTGGGCGGAAGCGCCATCATTCCGACTCACGTGTCCATGTCACCACCATGGTGCAAATGTCCACGGCGCTGTTATCCTTCATACACTCGCACAGTTTAGAATAAAGAATTCCTTGTTTCTCGATCTAGGTGATTGTTCACTTTGGTGCAATAAGTCAACTCTTATCCCATATCACATGCGTTGTTCTCATTGAGTCTCCTCCATGACTATCTACCCACTATCTGCCCTCTTACACCGTGGCCTCTCACTACTGATGGGTGCTCTCGAGTCTCTCTTTCCCCGCTTCATCCTCTGGTCATTCTCGGACACTTTTTCTCATGGTACCACCTCTATAAGAAGATGAGTGAAGAAGAGTCTCTGACCCTCTCTGTCTATTGGCAGTCCTCTGTCTATCGGGTCGTGTCCTTATTTCAGGAGAAGGGATCAGGTGGTTGAATGGAGGAGTGCACACCACATGTTGCGATAGTTTATGGAGAAGTGAGTCAGAAGAAGACTCGGGAAGGAAGAAGAGAGGGGGACCGAGAGGGCAGAGATGAGATGTAAACTATGATGAAGGAATGGACACCAATGGAAGAAGCATGTTTAGGGATCGAACAAGACGAGAAGATAAATGGGCAGGGATCGCGATCATAAGAGTGCCTCCCACACAAATTAGGATTCATTTGGAGAGTGCGAACACAAAATTTGATCATTTTCAACAGTGAAAGTTGAAAATTTTCCACTCTGCAGAGTGACACCCTTGACATTTGTAGTGCGATTTCGTAAATTTTGAAGATCCTGCCCATGTATGGACGGGAAACAGACATGCAAACATCTATGCACATCATAAGTCTCCGGCTACATGAAACATTGCTCTCTTACTGCAAAACACTTGATTGAATAAAAAAGGGGGACTAATGCATAGTACTTTCGGGTCTAAAATGGAATTGGGCTGTTCCTCAAACGATGGTTACAAGTTGGGATCAGGGCTATTCGTATGCCAAATAATCGAATCGTTTGTTTAAAGTTATATACCTACGCACTTTTTGAAATTGATAACACTCTTTCTCATGAAACTATACAACTATGATCTCCCATCAGTTTCAAATCGGCTTCACATCGTCAGCATAGATATAAGACTGTATATTTTGTTTTTTTTTCGATGAAATGGTGGACTCGCTAATAGTGACTCCATCTTTTGTATGAATAGTACACTCCTCACCACTCACTTTTTTGTACGCAGTGGTCCTTTTTTGTACGACTCGTACAGAAAGTGGGGTAGCTATTAGTGAGTCCATATTTCATCGAAGAAAATAAAATAAACCGTCTTATATGATTGCCTAATAGAAAAATAAATTTCTGAAATCTATCACTGCTATATAACCAAAGAGCTTTGAATTTGTGGGATCCTCGAGTTGTTACTATTAGATCGAATCAATGAGTTCCCAGTAACATCTGGGTTTCACATCCTTTATGAAAAGGAGCATCAATTATGATTGTCAATGGGATGATAGGTGACTGGTGTGAGATAGTAATAAAAATACCTATAATAGTAAAACACCCGCCCCTCCTTACAGTATGCCCTCCCCACTCACCACTATACAGTAATATTTTCACAATTAATCAAATTACTATCAACAACTGCTAACAACTAGTCAGTAATGCAACTAGAGTTCTAAGTTTCACACCCTTATATAGATAATCATGTTGGCCAATGATCTCTTCGATCAGATTTTAATCATAAAATTACCACTATAATAATTCCATCCCGACTACAGTATGCCCTCCCAACTGAGCATTGTACAGTAATCATTTAATATTTGCCCCCCCCTCAACATTAATAGTGGATTGCGGATACTGGTACATACGTAAATTTTACTATTTGTTCTCTATCAGAAGATGAGCAAAATTAGGCATGTTCTCTACACAATCTGAGATGATTTCTCGGTGTCCCTGTCCGTGCTCATCACTGAATTATAATATCATACCCGTCAAATTGTATAGTATTCCAAAAAAGCGGGCTTCAATGATATGGGCGGCCGCATGATATTGAAGGGCATGAAACTACGGGTGAAATTTGTGGTAATTTTTATGCGGCGCTTATTTTCTAAGGGCGTCCTGGAGGCGATACTTGGACACAGATGAGCCCAGCTATGTCCAACTTTCCCTCAGTTTTTTTCGAGTTTCCCCTGACTTTGCAGCAGTTTCCACGTTACCGTGCTGAGCTATGTCCTTGTGTCACCTCCAGGAGCAGTTAAATATGTTTTCCCAATATATATGATCAAGGACTGCTTATCTTGCTATTTAGAAATTTTGCATGTTAAGTTGAAAGGTAGAAGTGAAGAAACTGACTGTGAGAATACAGCAATGACGTCTCCTTCCGACAGTCCGTAGGGTAGGCCTCCGACGTATACCCACGCTGAATCCTTGTACACCTACAACAAATAGTATTCGTTCAGGCACATAAGAAAATAGTTTTAAATCAAGCATATTGCAGATTTAAAATATTATAAGCTATGCTGAACAAGTATTTCATACATGTCAGAAGTAAATAAATTGAATTTAATGCATAAAACCATCTTTTATTGCAGCAATTGCATCATTCACAACTCTGCACTCATAAAATGTAATTGTCCGCAAGAAACCGGTCTTGAACATGAAATCAAGTTTTTGAATCCTTGCCTTTTTGCTAAGTAATCAACACTTTTCACCGGGATATACAATAACGCACAAAGTCCGTCTAATTTGCACGAGATTTAAGAACATAAATTTAAGAATATAGACCCACCTGATGCCATGACTTGCTGAGATTTCCTGCGATTCCCAGTTGTAACTCCTTCTCATTCAACTTGTTCTGATTCTTGATATTCGTGATCGGATTCATCCTGAAACAACGAGCAATTTCAAATTTTCCAAACATTCAACATTCAAAAAGACCGCGTCAATGCATAAACAGGGAAATGGGCCAGTAAATTTACACATCAGCAATAAATAAAAGAAGGAAAATAAAAGGATTGTGAGCTCAAAAACGAAGAGAAACACGAAGTTGCAAATTTCGAACAATTTCGAGTGAGAACCGTAGATTTATCCGGACATTGGGCAGCGGAGCCGTTACTGCTTATTAGAACGCTCCAAAGACCGTATCCGTTTATAAGTGAAAATTCGTCAAAAATTTTAAAATGCGTACAAAGAAAATAACATCTCTAAAAATCTTTATTTTTCATCTGAATTCGCCTAATTGAGTTGTTTCCAGCCGCTCCGTGCGACGCTCCATCAAGAGGAGATCTGCCTGCGGATAAGGGAGACGTTGGTGCCGTGGCGTGGCAGGGTGAGTTCTCTTTCCCACTATTTACTCGTTGAAACCTGCTTGTTGTTCTGTTATGGAAGTGAACGAAGACAAGGGGAGTGTTTTGAGTCGATGTGCTGGTGGAGAATCCACACACTCTTGAGAGTGACAGGCAGAGCAGTGGAGTGACCGTGTTCCTGTTTGTTTGGTCACCACAATCTTGGCTCTCGTTTTACTCAAGATTTCATACCTCCGGGAACGAATTCGTGACACCTTATCAAGTGTAAACTGGCCTTTGATGGCTTATAGCGAACACGATCCATCCCCCTTTTGCACGCGGCGCGTTATCTTAACGATAACGATGTTTTGCTCGCTGTGACAGAAACACTGTCCATCAACACATCGTCTTCATCATATTCATTCAGTGCACAAAACATGGTCCGAACACTGTGTCGTCTATCAGATATCGATGTGTTTCCGTTAGAACTTTACCCTTTCCGCCCTCTTATCTCTGCCAATTTCTCCTCATTCCTGCTGCTGTACCCGTCAATATGCCTGCCCTACAATGGGCCATTTTCGAGAATCGAATGTGACCACACCGAGGCTTGACTCAACACGTGCTTACACTATCAGAATGGAACGCCCCCTTTTTCCGACAGTGACTTCATTCTCCCATCCTGACTTCTCACTAGAGATTATCTCCTATCTGCCTCCTGAGTACTTCCTTTCTTGTTTTAATTAGAAGAGTATGCACCCATCGCACTCTACCATCTCCTCATTTCCCTAACCATTTCCAGATGTGCGCGTTCTGTATGTAATCACTTCCATTCCGCTTCATATTCGAGAGAAGCGTGCGTCATTACGTCTCAATGCTTAGTCTCCTGTATGAGCATGCATATTGTGATAATATTCCCATTCTTTGCCTTCTCATTCCCCCTTTAGGGCTCACTCTCTCTATCCTTTTTCTCCGTTGATGGTCGATTACAACTCTCTGTCACTTTTGTTCTCCGTCTACTCTCATTCCTCTCCTCTCTCCTACTCCACCGGGTTCTACCGAACCCCGTTTTCTCTCTTCTCTCCTTCAACCCGCAAAAGAAATGATCACTGACTCTTATCTCACCCTTATTCTACTTGACAGTAATCGGCGTTTCGGGTGATTCACTCATTACAATTGTACCCAGAAGTTTACAATTAGTAATTGTATAAGAGCGGACGATTTGGTTGACTGGCTGAAAAACAAGGGCGCCGTTAGGGTGAAGTGGACGCTTGCGCCGTTCGAATGACGAAAACGATGGCGCAAATCCCCGTTCACCATTATGGCGCAAATGTCCACCTGTCTTTCACCCGAGTGACTTTGTTTTGATGTCGACCTGAAATGGTTACCCATTCCTGTGTTGTCTGTTGGTTGGTAGGCACTCACTCTACCTGTTGTCATTGTGGCAATTCCGTTTGTATGCCCCCTTGCAGTATGGGTTCGGAATCGGTATATTTGTCGTTATTATTCTCCTCAGCGCGGTTGTCTATCACAGGGGGGTATGACAACCGCGCTGTGGAGAAGAACGACGGCAAAATTTACCAAGTTAGAACCCCTACATGCTAGGGGTGGCAGATGGATCGTGAGAGTGCATTCCATCTCTCGGAGTTCTCCATTGTGCGGTGGTGTCTGGCGCAGAGGCACGACCGCACGATGGAGGGCACAGAGAGACGGAATGCACTCTCACGATCCATCTGCCACCCCTACTACATGCAGTTACATTCGGTGTCTGAATCTCCCGTTCAAGTACCCAAACAGACACCTGTTCCTCCTACTGCAGTATTCATACTTGTGGTTCTCTCTAAAAGGGGAGTAGTGAATGAGAGGGTGTCGCTCGGTCTATTCGTCTTCCCCCTTCCTTCCTCCTCCTCAACCCTTCTCAACTTGTGTCTCTCATTCTCTTCTCACTCTGTCTGCATTGATCATTGACTTCTTCCAACCAGAACGAAGGGACGAATCCAAAAAGCGCTCAACTTCAACTTTTCACTCCGAACTAGGATTGCCAGTTTGTATCGGTTATGTTTCACAAATCCGTTATATACCTTCCATGAAACATAACTGATCTCGGCTCCAAACTGCCTACCCTAGTGCGAACTGACCTCTCCCAGCCAGGCTCGAAGGGGGTGACGCGAGACTCGCGCGTCAACTGAGACAGAAGCTAGAGTGAAGGCGAGAGGAGAATTTAGTATGAAGCCTTAGTCAGAGAACGAGAAACGTACATTCACGACGGGTGCAAATTGCGCTCGCACCAATGCTATTATTGTCTCCGTGATATTGGACGCGCGCTCCGTGGTGGTTTTATCGAGCATTAACGAGGAAATATTTGACGTTCGCATTAGGGTTGGCAGTTTGTATGCGAGAACAGTTGTGTTTCACTGAACCTACTTAACTTTCATATATTGGGTCAGTGAAACATAACTGCTTTCGCATACAAAATGCCAACCCTAGTTCCGATTAGGGTTTCTAAATCGATAGTAAAGTACATTTATCATTCGTCTAATTTCCGCGGAGCAGTTATATCTACGTTCAATAGACAACCGTTCTGAGTGGATTAGACGAGTAATGAACTTTACTACCGTTTTCGAAACCCTAGTTCAGATGACGTCTCGGTTATGTTTCAGCGCATGTTTAAATGCTTATCTACAGGCGCGGGGATGGGTGGCCACAGGAGGGATCAATCGGACTCCCACGTGCCACTCAGGCCATCCGGAGACTTCTCGTGCGCTTCCAATGATGGATTCGAACTACAGGTGGGGGTATGTTTTCGTCATCTTTACTAGGGTTTTTTTAAACGGCAGAAGAGTGCATTCGGCTGTCGTCTAATTCACCAAGAACGGCTGTGTCAATCATGCTATAGAGAACAGCTCCACGAGACTTGGACCCTATACAAATGCACTTTACTACCGTTTTAGAAACCCTAATCTTTACGTAGCCCCTTTTCACCTGAGCAGTCCTATGTCAGGATGAAATTGTTTCTGCGCTTTGAATCGGTGTCTTTGTTTCCACTTCTACCGTGAGGAATGCGTTCTGTGTGTGAGAGCGTAGGTGAGGGGGTCGATCTGTGGGGGCTGGCTCAAGATAAAGATCAATCACCGCCCGGTGTGGACCTGCTTACGTACGATTCGTTGTTGACCCTCGGGGGTCGAGAGAGCATAGTTGAGTTGGTTGCGTATCCCCTACACTTTACACAACATGAACCTAGTCGCTATTTTTGAGAGACATAACAGCCATTTTTTGTGTTCTGCTGCACATTTTGCATACGAAAATGGTTATTTGATACGGGTTTGGGTGTATTTTGTATTTTTGTGCTTGTGTGGTGTCAGGTGGGAAGGTGCTGCGTGCACGGCTGGTTTGTATTGTTTGAGCAGAGAAAGAGGTTCGTGCCAATGGTGAGGAACGATCAACTCGTGTAGTTTGTACTCTCCCTCTCTTGCTCTCCACTAGGGAACGTTTTATGGATTTTCTAACCTCCGCAATCTCTTCGGAGCGGTTGTCTATCGAAATAAGAGATGACCGCTCCGACCAGAATGTGGATGTTAGAAGTTCCATCCATCATGCGTTCCCTTCTCTCCACCATCTCCAATCTCACACTCCTCAGTAATGAAGAACCTGTGCCAGCACGATCTACGGAACGCAAGCATGGAATTTCTAACCTCCCTAATCACTTCCGAGCGGTTGTCTCTCATTTTAATAGACGACCGCTCGGAATAGAAATTCCATAATGCGTTCGCTAACACGATGCCATTCCGTCTTCTTGTACCTTGAACTTTTCTTCTTCCTCCTCCATCTCTTCCTCTCGTGTCCTCACCAAGTTGGCTTCTTAATTCGTTAGTAGCCTGATTCCCCCCTTCCCCTACGAACCGAAATTAGCAAGCGAAAAGCAGAGAAAAGGGACACACAAACAAAAGTACAACAGCTGAGAACGCAAGTTCCGTACAGGTGAACTTGTCGCAACGCGCATGATTACACACATGACAGGGACCCCCTAGTGATGGCAAGTGAAATCTCAAAGTTCATTCCGTCATCCTGTATTCTCCAACGTGCGGTCGTGTCTTTGAATCGAGATGACCGAGCGAATGAGAGAGCAGAGAGGCGGAATGAACTTTGGGATTTCATTTGCCTTCACTATCCTCCTCGCATAAAGTGGTCAACCAATATTACCCTCAGCTACAGCAATAATCTGGACAAATACCACGAAGAAGAGCGGGGATCTACGTGGGGGTTGTATTAGTGTAGTCTGTGGGTGGCTATTCTGAGCTACGGCCGATCCGCCTCAAAGCTGGTTTTGAGCCGGAGGGAGGCAGAGAGTGAAGCAGGGGGATAAATCGACTCGAGACAGCTTCTTCTTATTCCCTAATCCCGATTAATCATATATGGGGAGATCCTAAATCAAAATTATAATCATTCGAAGTTTTTGCTTTTTTTGTGCTTTGCAAGTGGGAAATACATTGATCTTCTTCTTCCTCACCCTTATCCTGCTTTCGCAGGGTGGGTGCCCCGGTCGGATGAGACTTATGTCCTAACTTGATCATATGATCAGTGGACTGTCCCTTGTTACACATTGATCATTTGCTGCAAATGAGTATTGACGAAACATGTGTAGTGTAGTAGTAGATGGGGGCCGTCGTGTTGCACATTCATCTCTCGTGATCAGTGAATTGGGCTAACACGAGAGGAGAAGGGACGGGAATCGCACTCTCTTTCTCCTTGTTCCTCCTCATTGTCCCTCATCTTCTCACCCATTCTCCACTCCTCCTTTTTCTCGTGTCCATCTCATCACATCAGCATGAACTCGATCGATACTCGTTTGCCCTACAACCCTCGTTATTCGATCACCCCCGCAACAGTAGGGTGAACAACAAGTGCGCCAAGACCATGTGCGCCGTTGTGGTGAAATGGACTGATGCGCCATCATTCTCGTCATACTTGTCTCTCGTTCCCCGTCACTCGTCGTTATTCGATCACCCGCCGCAACACTCTAATCAGATGTTCTCCTCTCTGGTTTATACCCGTTTCTCCGCTGCAAACCGATAAAAATGGGTAATCCCCGTCTGGTTCGACGTTGCAAATTCTGCAAGAATCGTCGTCGTCTCGCTGCATATTCAGTCCAATCACGGTGAATATTTATGACGTGCAATCCGAAATGGGGATCCTACATCATTATTGTTGTCCACCATTACGATTGTTTCTCTGCGTTGTTCTTCCCTCGATTATGTTGGGCACACATCTGTGGCCATTTCGTGTTTCGCCTTCATGATGGGTCGTCATCTGGGATGATCCTCCTCGTATCCTATGTACTTTCTGTCTGGTTATCCTCATCCATCCCCATTTCCACTCTTCGTCAACTCCACCACACCAATTTTCTCATGGTTGATTCGATTCAATCTCTGCCACTGTAAAACTGAAGGATGAAGGGACAACCATCTCACAACTTGCCATTCTTTGCTCTTCTTGCGCATGAACCCAAACGGAAACGATGCGCAACATCACGTTCTTGCTCTCTCCTTTTTACGCCCTTCATCGCATGCTTTTCCTCCTAATGTCTTGTGCCATTTCCTCGTCGTTCGGACCACTTCCACACTCGCAGTCCCCCACCTTCTAAAATCGACTTCAATTGGCAGTTTTGACTTACTGAAGTCTTCAATCTTCGCCCTCCTCAGTCTCCATCTTCCAATTTCACCATCTAAAGAAGTGCTCGTGGTCATAAAATACGGCTCCGCTTCCGCTTTTTCCGCACATTTTGAGACTTGAAGAGGGGAAATTGCGCCCACTTCTGCACTTTGAACATTACTCCTCTCTGCCAACAAGTCCCACTCTATTCTGCCCGCTTTCATATGTTTCCTGATGCAGGATTGAACGTCGTCGTTGTTAAGCGATTAAGCAGAGGCCGATCCGCTCTCGTCCTTTCCACTTCCACTTCTCATTTTATCGTCTGTCTGACTCGCCGATAACGATGTCTCCGTTCCCCTCGTGCATTAAGTGGCTCCTCTACAACGAAAAGGGCACTACGGGAAGGCGAATTGAGAAGAACGGAAGTAGAGTGCATTTGTTAGTAGTAGAAGAAAGTTTTAGTCTTCCTCCATTTTCTCCACCCTTTCACTTGTGCCATTTTTCAAATGAGTCCCTCTCTTCCTAAGTCGTTTTCCCCAAGGGCGGACGCCTATAGTGGCGGCAACACTGGGCTATTAATGTTCGCTCAGGCTAGGGTAACTCGTTGCCAGCCTCATTTGTTGTTCGGTCGATGTCCTATTGGCCTGCAACAGATGATTGAAAGGTGCGTGGGACTCTCGATTTATTCATCCCCTCTTCATTCATTCATGGCCATGTCTGCATCCGAGATTAGGCATTTTCCTGTCGAAACGAGACGTTCGAAAGTATTTCGGGTGCTATAATAGCGGTAGCAGGAAGCAATTCTAAATCGCTTAAAGCCGGAACTTCTCTTCTCTGCACGTAGCTTACTGCCAACAACCTGTGATGTGATTTAAGACGTTCTTGTCTCTTCTTTCCTTCCTCTTCCTCTCTTCTCATCTATGGTCATTCTCGACCCGCTCCTCTCATTTCTCACCAGACTCGGTTACTTTTGGGAGTGACGTCGTCCTCTCCTCACATGGACCCGCTCATGAGGAATGAAATGTGAAGTGAGGGGGGGGGGGAAAGATCCGGAAAGGATCGGTCCAAGATGTCCAAGACTCTACTCAAAAAGAGGTGGTTGTATGTGCAATGGAGGGACACAGTGAATTGTTATGGGGTCGACTTGTGCATGAGATGGGATGGACACTACTTTAATATTGATGTTCTCTCGCCTACGCGAAGATTCTCTGTGCAGAAATTATGAGGGCAAAGGGAACGGGTCCGTCAAGGAATGGGAGAACGAATTTTTGAGAATGTGCATGCCTGCGGGCAAGTCAGGAGAAGAAATATTTGTGATTTCCTGTCCCTGAAGCTTGGTCTTGAGAGGAAGGAGGGGGAATGGTTTGTCTTTCCCCAGGAATGGCAGTCCTCCTCCTCCTCTTGGTCGGTCCTCCTGCCCCTCTTTCCCTCCTCTTCCTCCACTCCTTCTCCCTCTCTCTCCTCATCTCATCCTGTCTTTCGTATCCTCTTCTACTTTCCTGGAGAGGAGGGGGGGGGGAATAGACGAGAATGCGAAGAAGAGGAGCACGAAAGAGAAGAAGCTAGTCGTTGGAGGTCCGACATTTCGTCCCCCTTCACTCGGCCTCGGAGAGGTTTAGTTCGCAGCCCTTCAGTCTAGACTTGACTACATCATGTGGAAACATCGTGGAGCTGAGGTCGGGAAGAGAATATTTTTGATAATTCTGATTCCTCGCTGTATTTTTGTAGTTTTGAGTGATATGGGGGTAGTCATAGTTGTCCTTGACTTGTAGCGTTCTCTTATCAAAGCAATAAGTGCATTTGTCATACTTGCAACCTCCACGGAGCTGTTGTCTCACCATACTATAGACGACAGCTCCGTGGAGGTTAGAGGAATGCCAAATGCACTAATTGCTTGGCTAAGAGAACCATATTCATTGGAATGCCACAACAATGAGTCTCGTGGGGCGCACTCTCGGTGCGGCGGTACTGTTTTTGTGTTGTGGACTGGGCCGTGAATGATCCTCTTCTCCCCTTCCTCCCCTCTTGTGTTCCTTCTTATGACGATTCGCGCGGCAACGAAAAACAGAAGAAGAAGAGCACTCCTCTTCCTCCACTCTGTGTCTATCCTCCAGTCATCATCACACCACAATCGGAGGAATTGTTCCGAGAATTGAATAGGAACGCTCCCGGTCGGTAATTAGGGGCCGCCCTTGCCCATTGTCTCGCAATCGTTGACTTCTGGTGATTCTCGAGAGACTGTGGTGCTTTGCCAGTAGTGCAACAGCCAGCTAAAATGTCTACGGGATTGGCCCAACCGATCGCTACTCGTCGCAATAAAGTGGGTCATTTGGTAGTTGGTACCTGAAAAAGCTAATAATTTACATGATAATGCCGCATTTGAATATTCAACTTTGATCTAAACAACTCTTGCACTCGCTCTGTACTAGAGATGGTTTCATTCTCCGCTGCACCCAGCGCGCCTTGCGGTCTCTTCCACACTTCCTGCACCCCCTACATTCGATGTTAGATGCTGCAAATAATAGTCTGATGTTGTTTTTAGTTGCTAGATTTGACTTTACTTATTGCGTAATTAAATTAAATTAAACAAATTTATTGTTTAAGGTGCGGCCGTCGATGAGTTCGCTGACGGGCGACTCTGATGGAAGAGGAGGCAGTGGAGAGAGGACAACCGGTAAGACAACGAGTTATGGCATTTACGGTTACGGTACTTCCACTGTTTATCGCGGAATCACGACATTTACGTAGACGCTAATGGATTACTGTAGTCCTTGCGCACGATTTAGTTCCAAGAGTTATTTTGGGAGAGATTAGTGGGGTGAAGTAGTAGGGAATATGTGAAAATGTGCTGTTAGCAGTGACAGTGATGGATGCAAAGGGAAAGGAGAAGAAGAGGAACGGAGAAGAGTTGAACCAAGAGCCATCAAGAGTAGTTGAGAAGAAATCAGATGATACAAGTTCAAGAAGTTGCCAGAGTGGCTCCTAGACAACTTGGGCAATTTTTCTCCTCCAAGTACCGTATCACCATCTTCACTAAATACCGTAATCATTTGAGGTATCCGGACGACGGCGAACGGGAATGTGGTCGTGTCAATCGACATGGTGGACCTTGACGACGAAGGAGGACGGAGCGAGTGCGCGGTCAGTTGGTGTAATTTCCTAATCGACACGCTACAGTAATATGTTCACACCTCTTGGCGTGTCAATGCTGTCCGTCACAAAACTGCGGCATTCAGCAGAGTTCCCGAAATAGAAGTGAGAGAGATGATTAATGAGGCGCACGCACGCTATTTGTATGTTTTGTCTTGCGTTAGGAAAACGGAAATTGAATCACAATGGATGAATCATTTGTAGAGAAAGTGTTGATTGGGATTTGATGGAATGCCAAATCACAACTAATGATTATTCAATACAATTCAATCCTTTATCCATGCTCAAAAAAGCTATTCATTAAAAACAGTGAAATGATCGACAATTGATTTGTTTCCCATCGTTTGAAACGAACTAGGGTGGCGGGTGGTAATAAACACATTTTATATATACATTGTATTATACATAGTGGTTTTAGTCTACAACAAGATAAGATAAAGGGTCCATTCTTCTCAATAATTGTTATTTTGCAGTCGAAATGTGCTCCAACGGAGTGTCTGAAGACGCTGATAGCCTTCTGTTGCCTTACCGTCTCTGCATTCCTCAACTTCTTCCTCCTCACAGGTACGGGGGCTGCTATTTACTGTCTCATGCCCCCTCCTTCATCAATTTATTACGAAAGAGGCTTCGCCGGAATCGTCTTGGGCACTAGGCCATCTAAACGGAAGGGTTGGGAAAAGTGACATTTTCGAACGGCCGTTTTTTGGATGTTTTCTTGCACCCCTCACATTTTCTCAAATGTTCCAAAATGGTCAGTTCCAAAAGTGTTCCACTAGATCTATGACATGAGTAATGTGATGAAGCGCTTCCACTTGTGTTTCGATAGAGAGTCCATGCCATACATGGGCGAGGCCGTGAAAAAATCACGTGACCACCCTGCAGGATGGGGTGTGACCACCCTGCAGAACGGGGCTATGGTCGTGACAATTCATGATCCACCCTATGTGACCACCCTGCAGACCAC
>JACMIF010000763.1:0-32101 GCA_014805445.1 Diplogasteroides magnus
CGCATAATTCCCTCGGAGCGGTTATCCATCACATGAGGGAGACAACGGCTCCGAGGGAATTAGACGACAGAAATGTGCACTTCTGCTTCCTTTCCACAACCTACATCCTAGCCAAACTATTAAACCGAGTACGCTGTTTTTGACCGACAGCGCTCTCTTATTCTTGCGTGTTATTTCGCCCTTTAGCTGATCATAAGGAGTAACTTGGGGTGTGTTTCACCGGGACATTAATTGCAAAATTAGATTGTGAGAAAAGGTTCAATTAAGATACATAGTACATATGTATGGCGTCAGTCTGAACAACGCTTTGTACAATCGTCCATCGGGGCCTCATTGGTACATGTGGTGAAGATGTGGACTGTAAACAACACATGATAAAGATGTGATCATTTCGAATGCAAACATCAAATCACACAATCACTTTCAGTAAGAAAAAACACAGATCATCTAGCACATGAACAATGAGCGGGTAAAAAATGTCCCTTTTTGTTTTTTCAACATTATACAGGTCTCATGCAGAAAGAAAAGTTTGATTCGATAGTTGATGAGCCCTCAAACACCATGATATTTGTGGGATATACCAATTGTCATATACATTTGCTCTCATGTGGATTCTGTTGAATTTCATGGGCGATATTTAAAACTTTGCTCTCAATCTCCTTGAATGGTGAATAATCAGTTGTGAATTACCACTGTATTACGCATCCTAACTGAACTGTTGCTCTATTCTATTTATCGCACATGTGAAACATATTCCTTAACGACGAAACAGCACGTAAAAGTGAGAGACCAGGGTGGCATCCAGGTGTGAGACGCGTACTAGGAATAACAGTTCAGATAGGATGCATAATAACCCCTAATGTTCTTTTACGTTAGGTTGATACAAACTCTATTATCAATCACGTCCGTTTCATCGTCTATCAATGTTCACGTGCTTGTTTTCACCATATTTTTTGTGTTTTCTTGTGCAATATTCAGTCATTCGTCTTCAAACAGACAACAAAATTCTGCTAGTTGAGGACCTTCGTATCATTGAACACACTGCACAATATAAGAGCAACAAATATTGCTTTTTGACAAAGCAACTAACCTTTGACGTGTGATCAAACCATTTCAGCATGTTTCGTACAACGTGGTGTTTTCTTCTTGTATCAATAGCTTCATGCCAACTACCTTCCATGCCTGTAATTCCAACTTCTTTCATGGGAGTACCGCTTAATTTGCCCAAGTTATTGTCTTCGGTGAGCATCCACACGAAAAACTTGCTTTACAGTTAGTAAATACAGGTGAGTCCTGAGTGTTTGAATGTCGGAATGAAGCTGAAATCGGACTTGGACGAAGCTTCGGATGCTTTCAAGGCAAGATATTTCAGCTGATATTCAATATTTTTGAAATCATTCCAGAAATGCGCGGCTGCAATGCAATCTGGCCTTGATTGCGACATAGAGGACATGGAAACATTGGAGGAGAAGAAATACGTCTTCACAAGTTTGATTTTTTACTTTACTAGATAAGAAAATAAGAAACGATTGAACACTTGTCGAGAATTTTTATATGAATGACCTGTGAAACATATTTGAAGAGACAATTCAGTGCTTTCCTCTTCCGGCCGGCCTTCGAACTTTCCCGATCCGCAATTAAACCTCTGGGGAAACCCTGATACTTGTGAGCAATCAAGGGTAAGTGATAGAGAATGTTTACACTGAATAAAGTGTATAGACCCACGAGATCAATCCCAAATACTGCTTCGTCCATATAAGCGTGGACTTCAAACGAGTGCTGCCGAATTCGTTCAGCGGAGCCTTCGACCAAGTATTATGGTTGCGTTGAGAAATAATAGAGAGGTTGTTTAGATTTCAAACACGGGAGACATACGCTGCGGACAGTTTGCTGTAGCTAATATAAAAATGGCCGTTTGCCTTCCTGAGGAGTGTGCATCTTATCAGGTCTGCGAATATAAGTTTCAGTAAAAATACATTATTATAGGTTGCTCATGAATAATTTGCTATCCGCAGTGAATTTCAATATCAAAGTATTCAGGGCCTATTCAGTGCAGTGCACAATGCAACGGATGGATTGGTTCATGTATGTGCTGTTGAATGTGCGGGACCGACGAAAGAGAAGGATACATTCTTCTGGACTGTCAAGTTGGTTTCATGTTTACTACACCATACTCGGCAGCTGAATTATGGTGCTGTTGGACGACAAGTATTTATTAGATGGTTGAAACATAAGTGTGCCTATCTTACACCAGTGCCAAATATAAAATCAATTATTTGAGTGGATTTCTTCTCCTGCTTCTTGTTATTTGCATAATCGTCTCTGCCATTGACTGGTTCACTGATCGACGTATACAATCCGACGACTTCCCCGCATTCAAAGACAAATGCAGCATTAGAGACTCCAGAAGTACGAATGACTCCTTCAAAAACTGTACTGATTTCATTTAGTATGGAAGTTTCTCGTGCCTTTTTCATTCTACACTAATTTGTCAGAAATTTTCGCACAGCAAAAGGGAGACGTTATTCAGTAAGTTGATAGGTTCGAAGTGGCTAAAAAGGATTAAAACGTTATCAGATGCCTTGATATGATGCGATTCGTCACTATGACATGGGTTATCACAGGACACGGGTTTCTATACGATGGAGATGCGGGTGAGAGGATGAGGGATTGAAAGTGCACAAAGGGGATTCAGATTAAGATTTCGAAATCAATAGTAAAGTGCATTTCTCAATAGTCTAATCTCCGTTATCTCTCTCATATGAT
Organism: Diplogasteroides magnus; assembly: GCA_014805445.1. NCBI lineage: Eukaryota > Metazoa > Nematoda > Chromadorea > Rhabditida > Diplogasteroididae > Diplogasteroides > Diplogasteroides magnus. The sequence goes on from JACMIF010000763.1 coordinate 2,767, forward strand.
ATGCAGCAGTTCCGAGGGAATCGGACGAATGAGAAATACAAAAAATGCCGTTTTCGAAACTATAATTCAGACAATGGCCTAAAGTTCTTCGATGCACCCAACTACATTGCGAATGATGTCTTCTTCAACGCTTTCGTATCTGTATGTAGAAATAAACCATAATGAACTACGGATTGTTTAGGTGGACACATTCTTCCTTCTCAGTGGCCTTGTCGTCTCATGGGGCTTCTTTAAGGTGACTGCACGATCGAAAAAAATTGTATCATGAGTATTATGCATCCTATCTGAACTGTTATTCCTAGTACGCGTCTCACACCTGGATGCCACCCTGGTCTCTCATTTTTACGTGCTATTTCGTCGTTACGGAATATGTTTCAACTGTGCGATAAATAGATTAGAGCAACAGTTCAGTTAGGATGCGTAATATTTGTCCCGGACATACACGTCCACAGTATTCAGATCAAATGCCTCATATCTCAGTAAAGCACAATAATCCAGCTTTGTTTCACTTGATTGAAATTAGGCAACTGTCTGATAAGGCTATTTAATTGTCTTGCTTTTTCAGGGACTTCAGACAGATCCACTCGCATACAAGAGACCATTCAAATGGGTTCAGTACTATGCCCATCGATACCTTCGGTATATTCTTATCTTGTTTTCAGCAGAAAGATATTACATGCAGTCTTACTCCATCTTATATCTTGTTCATTTTCTTTTACATCGCCTGGATTCCACAAATGCACGGACCGTGGATGTCAGGTTAGAATGGAATATATTTTAGACAGTTGGTGCATCTACACTAGAGTTGGCAGTTTATATGCTAACTCGGTTATGTTTCACCTGATCGTATATCTGGAAGGTTATATCTTTCATATCCAATCTTGCATGCAAACTGCCTACCCCAATCTAAACAGTCGTTTGGTCTAACCCATTAGTGACTGTTATGGCCATTTCCCACATAAGTTGAAGTTCAGGAGCCGCCTGGAACACGACAGAATTGGTTGTAAACTGTGCAAATGGATGGTGGAAGAATGCATTGTACATCAATAACTTCCAGAGTATAATGGATGCTGTTAGTTCACACTATTGATATTATATACTGTGTCTGACTGTATTCCTGGTCCTTAACTATCCATAATGATCCTGCCCATGAGATAATCCATGAGGATGCACACTAGAGTTGGTAGTTAGATCAGGCGTTCGGTTATTTTTCACCAATACTTTGTCTTGAAATTTAGAGCTTCCGTGAAACATAACCGCTCATGCAGACTAACTGTCAACCTTGACGCACATCACTCCATTCAGTGTTATCCCCCGATGTGGTATCTGGCTGTGGACATGCAGTTGTTCTGGGTAGCGCCTGTACTTCTCATTGCCTTTGCTATATCAGGCAAGTCAATCTACAACATCTTTATCCACGATTTACAGTTCGAAGTGGAATTGCGGTCACTCTCTTTGGTATTCTGACCTCAATCTCAATCACGTACATTCTCTATTTTCACTACGACCTCCCGGCAACTGGAATGGTGAAGAGCAACATGTTTTTGTGGGTTTTAGTGTATTTGGAAGGAAAATTCAAAATAGGCGATTGCAGATTGGACTTCTACGACATTCTCTATATCAAACCGTGGGTCAGATGCACTCCATTCATTATTGGAATTGCACTCGGATATGTGATGCAGAAACTGAAGAATGAGAAGAAAGGATTGGAATGGATAGATTGGGTAAGTCAGTACTATGATTCTGAAAAGAAAATCATTTCAGAAAATCAGCCTGATTCTGTGGTGTGCGTCTATATCAATTGGCCTGGTGACTGTGTTTGGAATTCACGATTATGTCCGAGGTAAAGTTCGCAAGAGCAACGTTTTTGCGCTAATTGCTATATATGAAGATGTCGAAACATATTTGCTCGAGGAATTGCAATAGATAGATAGTAGTATGATATCAATTTGAAGTACCTAGATAGTTGATGTAGTTGAAGTATAGATGTGAAATCTTTTTTGTTCAGGAGTCGCTGAGCTCCCACTCTTCGTCCGGGCTTCTTACTACGCATTTTCTCGCCTTGGATGGGCATTGGCTGTTGGTTGGGTCATTCTGGCATGCTCCAATGGAAAAGGAGGTGAGTTTCACACGATATAAATATGTACCGAGCAAGGGAGTTACTCAATTAGTCTTCATCGGTTTCGCTTCACTAAAAAATCAAACCGATAGTACAGGTCCTATATCGTCGTTGATGAATCATTCTGTGTGGGCGCCATTGGGAAGACTTTCATACTCGACATACATTGTACACTTGTGAGTGGAATGAACAGATAATATTGAGGGAATGGCAATTGTTCAGCTTTGTCCTTCAGTATTTCTTTGATCAACGCGACCGGCCAGCGCACTTCGTCAACACTTGGAAGACTGTGAATATTTTTTTCTGTTCGAGAATGATTGATTGAGATGAAATTCACTAGCGCCGTAGACATATGCGCCATAACAGTGAAAGGAAAATGCCCCTACAAAGATATGAGATGCCTCAGGTTATTCTGATGATTATTTTATTTGATCACCCACTGCATCCCACTCATCCATGGTCGCATATGTTTCAGGATTACTATGAAATCTGTTCACATGAGCATAAGTGATTGTTGTGATGGTTAGCGGCGAATCTTTACATTAAACTATGAAAGCGGAAATGTGCGTGTCTTGATTGTCTTTCACGCAATTTCTGCAGTGGCTCTCGGTCGGTCTTCCAGTCGCAATGATGTCCTGTATCGTCGCAATCTTCTGGAGTTGTCTCGTCGAGAGACCGATGGGCAAATTGGAGATTGCAATCACGGACGCTTTCATGCCAGTGAGTGTACTTCATTCATGATCAGAATAAAAGCGACCGATTCAGAACCGTCGAGAACGCAACCAAAATGGAGTAAAATGGGATGAAAGCACAGCGAAAACGACGAATGCAAGACTCGTTTCCATTGCATTTCCCTGGGAGGAAGTAAGCTAAAAAAATACGATTTTACAGAAATTCTGCTCTTTCAGGGCATGAATGGTTGGAGTTCGAGTTCGATAAACTCAGCGTCCACAGGTTTGTATATGATGGCATTCAGATATCCAAGACACTTAGAATTGGCAAGGGATTCTCCTACAGCGAAGAGAAAAATAGACAACTTCACTGGGAGAAACAACGATGTTCTACCTGAAAAGAAGAATGATAAAGAAGAACCCGAAAGATCTAATCCACATAAATTTTGAGTTTGTTCCACTGCATTCTATGTGTTCATTGCATTGAAAATATATAAATGATATGGTCACGTTCCTGTTATGACTCGATCACATATGTGAATGTTATTCTGTGTATTTCTGTGTGATTCTTGCTATTCGCTTGGAATGAGACCACATCGGTTCTTCAGAATGCGCATTCTTCCATAAAACAAACTATAAATATGCTGGATGAGTGCAATTTGTCGGTACTTTGTATTATCAACCTACAGAATGACCAAGTGCATAAAAAGGATTGACAACACCATGTGACTATCTAGCTATGACCATGATGAAACCTATGCTGGGAATTTCAACTATGTTGATACTAGTAGTAGTTCTACTGTATCTGCAAATTGTTTCATCGCAGCTGCCGTTCGACATCACTAATGATGTTTGTTTATTTCTTCGTTTTAAGAAGCATTATTTTTTCAGTTTGTATGCGAGATCGGTTATGTTTCACCGATTCTATATATCAAAACTATATAGGATCGGTGAAACATAATCGAATTCGCATACAAACCGCCAACCCTAGTGGCTACGTTTCAGGACAATGGAGTCAATATGCTTGGAGCGCCTCTTTCTTTCATGGGAACTCCTATTCATCTTCAGAAATTGCTGTTTTCTGTTAATCCAAAATGTATCGGCGTTATGATGAAACTGAAATCGGACATGGATGAAGTGTATGATGCTGCCAAGGTTCGTTTTTCAATTTCCTAGTGGCGTCATAGTGGCGATATGGATGCTTGCGCCTGACAGTAACGTCAACGATGGCGCATTCACCCGCTTCACCATTATGGAGCAAATGTCCATCACCCGTGCAGTTTATGTACTCATTATTTCAGAACTGCGTGGAAGCAATGAAGTCCAATGAGGAATGTGATGAGAATGATATTGAAATACTGAAGGAAAAGAAATATGCTGTGCAGAGTACGTTATTCTACTCTTTATTGGGCATTGCCGTTGGCAGTTCGAGTACGAAATCAACTATGTTTCACCGTTCAGTATATCTTGACAGTTTTGGATTGGTGAAACAAAACAGTTCTCCTACTCAAACTAACGAGCCTATTGGAGATCAATTGTTACTCATGTCAGTGATATCGTCGTCCGGTCGTCCCTCCTCATTTCCCGGACTTCAGACTAACTTTTGGGGAAACGCGGACACTTGTGAGAAGGCCACGGTCAGTCCCGTATATGCAGACCTGATCAGGATCCCTTCCACTTTCAGAACAATGAAGTGCATCCTAAGTATTGTGTTGTCAATGTTCATGTTGATTTCGATCGCGTACTTGTCAATTCACTGAGTGAACTCAAGAATCAGGTATCACCTATCCCCTTTTATATTCCAAGTGTGCACTTACGACTGATAACTCTCTCATTTACGTGTTATTTCGACCTCCGCATGTTTCATCATTGCTATTAGAGGACTAATGAGGTTTTTGAGCAATGTTCCATCGTCTCTGAACAGTGAAAATAAACAAGCATCTATTTATAGATACCAAAGATTCCTCCTGATCGTTGTGGTCTATTGGCTGTAGCAAATGTGAAGATAGCAGTGTGTCTACCGGAAGAATGTGTGAATGATAATGTGAGTGAGGGTCAATGACAGTTCGTACCACACTATATCAGGACACAAAAACAGGAGTACAGAGATAGATAGGTAATAGGTACCTATTAGGTAGAGTTTTGCGTTTGAATGATGAATGATAACTGAAGGGGGAAGGGATATGCGATCACTTCCTCCCATTCTGTGAATGATGGTATGCGGTTCATTCATAAATGAGAATGACTCTGTGGCAATAGTTCTCTGAATTATTAGTCCACTCATGAATTATTGATCGGATATGAAATCCCCCCATTCCGAAGTCATTCATCATTCAAACGCACAAAACTACTATTAAATATCTATTTTGGACGTTTTCTTTCGCAAAAGCGAAATGGGATAAGGCGAATGATACCTATCCATATCGCGACAGAAAACGATAGTTTTCAATTCCAGAAATTCTTCGATGCTGTGCGTAATGCAACGGAGGGATTGTTTCAAGTGTGTGCAGTTGAATGTGCGGGGCCGACGAAAGAGAAGGACCTGTTATTTTCGACTGTCAAGTAGGTTTCATGCATTAGTTATACTCTTATGAATGACACATTCCGCGATTACTCTGCCATTAATTTGCCTCATCGAATGATTAAAATGATAAAACCATTTCCAGTGGCATCCTGTTGAGTCTTTTCATTCTCTGTTTAATTATTTCAATAATTGACTGGATCGCAGACGGAAGAGACGAGGTGAGTAATACAAATTTGATTTCGCAAGAATAAATTCAGAAGTCCAAGTCCTCCAGTCAAGTATACGATGTGCGCAAGTCCACAGGTATCTATCATGCTTTCTCACTGAAAAAGAACGCTTAATTTGGTTAAGTTTGGAAATACATCGATCCCTTCTCCTTCTACACCAATACGGCGGAAATATTCGCTCCTCAGGGAAAGGGAATGATTGCGTAGGAATATGGACCGATTTTTCTATAGGATATTTTATTGTAGATGTCTTGATGTGATTCGATTTGCCACAATTACTTGGATCATCATTGGGCACAGTCTGATATTGTTCGACATTGATTCCGGTCTGATTGCTGCAAAAATACAAAAAAATGCGCTCAACTTTCAGATAATGGCCTACAAATCCTTGAATCCACAGGCAATTTCCTTGATACTGCTATCTTCAACTTTTATGCATCTGTAAATAGATACAAATCCGCTTTACCAGCGAAAATACAATCTAGGTCGACACATTCTTCCTACTCAGTGGATTAGTTTTGTCGTGGAACTTCTTTAAGGTTATAGTGGTATTCGTGCAAACATTGAATGACAACGGAATATCAGCAACTACATAAGGATCATGATGCGTACTTGAAACCAATCAAATGGATCTTGCACTACGTTCATCGCTATCTCAGGTATTCATAATAATATGCATCCCAGTTAAACTGTTACCAGAATCTCAAATTCTTGTAAGTGTGGGTGAAACATATGCTAAAATACGCCTGTGGGTCAGAGAAACGGCGAAATAGCAAAATGAGAGAAAACAGTAGGCCAAAAACGTAACGAGTGTAGTGGTATAACAGTTCGGTTAGGATGCTTTTCATTTTTCAACGAAACGTTTAGACTCACTCCCACCTACATGTTATTCATTGCATTCTACATTGTATGGAGTCCTCAAATGAATGGATCGGGAAGACTTGGTGAGTATTAGGGTAGGCACGCTAGGAATTGTTCTGACAGATCCCGTTAGAAGAGACAGGGAGAAATAAGAGCGCGGCAATTCCTACCTATTCCGTTATGCAGGAAATCATGCCTCTCTCTCTCTTTTTCCTCCCTATTTAACTGTAAGCGGTAGACAATTTCCTACGAATTCCTGTCACGCCCACCCTAGTGAGTTTTAGGGATGGCAGTGTGAGTACAAGAATGCTTATGTCTCACGAAACCAATAACTATCCAGATATACCAATTGGTGAAACATAACTGATTTCCTACTCAAAATGGCAACCATAGTGATATTCCGCCAATGTGGATTCCTAATCATCCCTTAAGGTGGATTCCTTAACCACACCGAACAAGCGGAACTATGCATGGAGAGATGGTGGAGAAACGTATTGTACATCAACAACTTGGGCGGAATGTTTGAGATGGTCTCATATCCATACTAGGAGTTCTAAATCGGTAGTGAAATGCATTCCTCGTTCATCTAATACAGTCGGAACGATTTTCTCTACGAGTACTTGACAGCAGATGCTGAAAAATGAGTCGAATGATCAATACACTTCATCGATTTAGAAATCATAAAAACACACAAACTTATCGTATGGATTGTGTTCAGTGTTACCCGGTTTCTTGGTATCTCGCAGTTGATATGCAACTTCATTGGATGGCTCCACTTTTGCTCATCACCATTGCATATTCAGGTATTCATGACACATAATTCCCTCAAATATCCAATTTGCAGCTCGGAAAGGAATCCTAACGAATCTTTTCATTCTCTTTGCTGCAATGGCCACTACGTTCATTCTCGTCTTTCATTTCAACATTGCAGCAGTTCCACTTACTAGATGGAATGTAAACGAGTGAGACAACCTACTTCTACCCATTTTGAAAATAATAAATCTCCGCAGACTGAGCTACTTGAATGTAATCTACATAAAACCATGGGTCCATTCAATTCCATACATCATTGGAATCCTACTCGGATATCTGTTGCAGAAACTGAATAATGATCATGTGTTCAAGCAGCGTCTTCAGTGGCTGGATTGGGTATATTTTAACCTAAAGATAGTCGGATTGGCGCAAGAGTTTGCTTCCAGAAAGTATCGATTTTCTGCTGGTGTTTGGCTGCGGTGCTCGGTGTCGTTGCGATATTTGGTATTCATGATCACATTCGAGGTTCGATCATATTGTCGGTACGGTTGGTAGTTTGAGTACGACATCAGTTATGTTTCACTGATCGGTTATATCGACAGCTATTGCTCTCGTGAGAGACAACCGTTCTATTATAGTACTCTAAGTGCCAAATCTAGTGTCCAGTATGATCATTTCGGACAGTTACGCTTTTAGGAGAAGTGGATCTTGCTCCACTTGTTCGGGCAATCTACGTTCCATTTTCTCGAGTTACATGGTCTTTGGCCGTTGGATGGGTCATCTTTGCATGTTCAACAGGAAGAGGAGGTGAACTTGAAGATGAGAATTCACAGTATTATGCCAGAGCATTATGGTTGGCAGTTTGACTACTTTATGGGTTATGTTTCAAGGCTACTATATGTATGTTTGAAGATATTCACGATCTGAAACATATCCCATAAAGTAGTCAAATTACCAACCGTACTGACAATGAACATCAGGCCCCATCGCTTCGTTCATGAACCACCCAATGTGGGCTCCACTTGGCAGAGTATCGTACTGCACTTACATCGTACACGTGTAAGTTACCTTGTTTATAGAAAGTGTTATTTATGTCGCGGCGTTTGTTAGTCGCTCCTTGTGCCACACTTCGCCACAACTGCTTTCAACGTAGAACAAACGACTCGGAATCAAACCACAACCCAATCGGTAGTACTCGACGTATCAATTACGCGAGTACATATTACGCGCCTGATAGGGAGAAAGCTTGAGACGACCTAACGCACCGAAAACAGAGAATCTCAGAAAGGCTAAGACAACCAAGAGCGGTTGCATGATTCTTGTCGTCATCGAGAGAAAGAAACCATTTCAGCCAACATTTTTCCACCGTTTTGGTGGAGTCCAAAAATTGGCTATGGTGTATTGAATACATGGGACTGAATACTTTTTGCGGGACCATGTGTCTTTTAAATTCCAATTGTGAAACAAATTTCACAAGCAAATTCATCATAATCCGCCAAACTTTTGCATGCTATTTATTTTAAAATTTCGCATGTTTCACGAAACTAATTTGAGAAGAGAATGAGACATTTTAAAAATCATAGCTAGCTGAAGTATGCGATGGGCATCAATCTGCATATACCCACATATTTATTAAAGACTGCTGTTGGGCTGGCTTTATTTACCTGTAAGAAGCATCTTCTAGCTATTTCAGACTTGTTCTTCAATATTTCTTCGATCAACGGGACAGGCCTCCACACTTTGTTAGCGTCTGGAAAACTGTGATTCAAGAAATTATAGTTTACTTGATCACGGATAACTTTGCAGCTACTCTCTGTCGGCATACCTGCCACTGTCTTGTCCTACCTTTTCGCTGTTTTGTTGAGTTGTTTGATTGAGAAGCCCGTTTTGAAGCTGAAGAACACAATAACGAAGATGGTTATGGGGGTTGGTAGTCATTTGCAAAGAATTAATAACGAAGTTCATATTTGTGGGAAGATAGCCAGAGGTCAAGAGTACAGGACAGAAGGTTTGTTGCGAAGGAGAATTATAGAAAAGAAAACATCATCAGACTAATCAATCTAATCAATAGGACTGTGGCAGAAGAACATATGGGGTCGATATCGACCGTATCCATAAAATATCCAGCCGATTCAATCGATAAAAACAGAAGACGCGAGAAGGGGAACACGAATTCAGCAACTGATGAACAGAAGAATCATTTCGAGAGAATGAGCCCACTGCGAATGTGAATATCTATTTTAGTATCACTTTCATTAATTTGTATTTAATAATCATCATTATTTTTCATTTGTGTTCACGTATTATCTATTGCGACCTAGATGAGCATAAACCTTGACATGTCTTGTTTTGTCTCTGATCTCTGCACGCTCTTCTGTGTCAGATGCTCGTTTGGTATTGGAGATGTCGTCATGTTCCAGGGCGTTTTGTCCCCGATCTTTGACAGCTTCTTCCTAAACTATTCGTATGGAGTAGGGATCGAGTCTTGAATCGAATCTTTTCTATCTGAACGCTTTGGCGAGTAGATATCTCTTACGAACACTAGACAACGGCCAGCACAAGATAACGAATAGAGAAAATGCACATTCTGTACAAAAGTCGATCACTAGTATTGAGGGAGATAAGAAACTACGTCAAGAGTTGCGTGCTGGAGACAAGCGATAATACAGCAGCACCAACTGTAGATGGCTATAAAAGGAGGAGATGACGTTGGGTGAATAGCAGCATTGCAAGGATTATGAACAGGATCGTCTTCGTATTGGCCCTCGTGGCTCCGACTGCCTTTGCGACTCTCGGATTTGACGCCGACAGGGTGAGTAGTGGTGATACAGAGGCTTTCGTGTACAGTGCTCGTTATTAGACACAGAAAAAGCGGCCTGAAAAGCTGATGGCCTTCTAATAGTTGCAAATTGTCAACAGCCAAACCGACAGTTTTTCCGACCGGTTTCTGTGTGTCGAAGATGCCAATTCCCAAATATCGTTCACCAGTACGAATAAACAGATGATAATGTCAACTTGCTTACAGCTCCTGAGCACAGACGCCTTCACTTGCATTGCTGCCAATGGATCGTCGTTCTTCGTCGCTCGCGTCTGGGACTTCGATGGACGATTCGACAGATTCGGAGCACAGAACATCAGAACTGCAGTGGCTTCTGGAATCACCAATGTCGACGGACAGTTCCAGCCCTGTCTGAGACAACAGTGCGCCACTCCTGCTAACCAGGTTGGCACTTATCCACTTTCTTTTCTGTCAATGCAGCTCAAACTTCAATCCGCACTTATCCCGACAGTTTCGAACAAACAAATACTCATCCAATTTGTACATACTTTTCAGATGGAAGCAGCCATTAACAGACTGAAGACCGAAAACGCGACCATCGGAACACTGTGGATTCGAGTGGAGGTACACTTACAATTGAAGACAAGAGCGCTATCGGCTTTTGCGCCGAAACGGTGAAATAGACAAACACGCCATATCTCGCTTATTTCACAACAACTGAGTAATAATGTCCATGACATCATCAAATGCCTGATTCAGGGAGATCGTGACTGGCACACTCAGCAGGACGTCAACCATCAGAGGATCACGGACATGATGACGCAGGCGACGACGATGGGACAGACGACTGGAGTGTTCACGAATGCCCATTTCTGGAATGACATCATGGGAAACTACACCCTTGACACCACCAAGTACGCCCTTTGGTGGGAGGAACACGATGGAAAACAGGTGGGTTAGAGAGTTGACAGTAGTGTTGGCAGTTTGAGTACGAGAATAGTTATGTTTCACGAGACCAATAACTGTCCAGATATACCGATCAGTGAACCATAACTGATTTCGTACAAAACCAGGTAACCTTAGTCAGCTAGACTGCGAGTTCGGTTATGTTTCACCGATACTTTATTTTGACAGCTGTTGCTTCCGTGAAACACAACCGATCTCGCAGTCTAAGTGCGAACTTTAGTTTGTTGGATGACACTGGAAGAATGAACGAATTTACAGGACAACTCTGGATACAAGCCATTCGGAAACTGGGCCGCACCCAAGATTCACCAGTTCTCGAGAAGACAGCGAGTATGCGACCACGAACTGGAACTCGATTTCTCAGCTTGAACTTCAAAACGTCAATCTCATTCCCTTCATTATTAAAGCATATTATGAATAAACATTGAATGTATTGATTTATTCGCATCGGACAGAACTAAAAGGAAGAGTAACGGTCTGGTCTAAAATGTGAAATATTTCGTGTTTGACTAGAGTTTGACTCGTAGATAGTGCAGGTCATGAATATTTGGTTGAATGATGGTAATTTTAAATAGTCCTTAACTGCTCTGGAAAAGGAAAATTTTTCATTTTCAAAGAGAGTACTGTAATTCCGGCAGATTTTCGTCCGTGTTTTAGGAGCATGGGAAATAGCAGAAAGGATAACACTACGATTTTTTATTTATCGATTTTTAAAAAGTTTTGTTATTTTCCCAAGATTTTCGTTGCTATTTTTGATAGTTTACTTCTACAGAAGTATGCCGCCGCCTTGGGCGACACGCGGATCTACGAAATCGTCTAAAAGTACGAGTAAAATGGACAACAGCATCCAGGTTTGACTTCATTTGAATTTTTGCTTTATTTTTTGGCCTTTTCAGGCTTTCTTGGAAGACGAGCACATCAGTGTCGGAGACACAGATGCATGGGCTCCCAGGTACGTTCTTTGTAAATACCTGAAAAGGTTCTTGAATCCGCTTAAATTCGCCTTTTCAGCTCCACTAACTCATTAATCTTGTCCGTGTGCTACAGTGACGGTCGATTGGGGGCTGCTCTCTACGATCAGGTTCTTTTCATTGACATTAACTGCTGTTTGGGTCACTTTATTTGGTATCGTTCGCGTATGGACTGTAATCCTTTCAGTCATGTACTACCGTACGCTTGCTGCGAGACGTGGGAGAGGAGTACCACTTCCCCGTTCTGGCTAGTCGTTCGTTTTTTTTTGTTATTATTTTAATTTGTTAATCGCGCACAGTCGTATAGTTGAGCAGAACATTTTCATCCAGTTTGATGCCATTTTGATTTTTGGGTTCATTACTGAAGTTTAGTGACTGATCCGTTCACCATAACACGGTTTTCTTTCAGTTCTGGAGCAAACTAACCCTACGATGGTGGTGGCAAATCGTGGTCAGGACGTCAATCTCATCAACTTCCTATCCAAGGCTTGTCAGTGGTTTGCCCTTATTCGTCTCTGATTTCGGTAATACGGATTACGGTAGTTTCCCTTGCAGGCGGTATCTCCGTTGCAGAAGATGACGACATCGCAGATTCGACGTATATCGACCTAAATGAGACTGGGCATAGCAGGTATACAGTATCTATACCGTATGCATTGTTTCATGTCTTGGTTCTACAGTAATCGATTCCCTGGTTATGGTAATTGTCATGCCTTTTAGCTCGAGATTGCATGATTTTTCTGGCCCGAGAAGTGATGAGTCCTCCCGTGGTGAATCCATCAAGGTTTTTTTTCCAAATCCATTTTTCACCTATCATATTTATGTTTCACGCCTTCTTTATCCAGAATCGATTCACAATCTGATTGGTAACGTCCTCAGGTTTCAGACATGAAATACGCAGCATGTATGTTTAATTGCAGAATAGAGTTCTCCCATCTCGTACGTTGTCTGAGTGCGGAAGCAACATGATAAGAGAAGCTGAGGAGGTGGAGGATGAAGAGAGAGGACTAGAGGAAGACACGCCCAACACCAGTTTAAGGAGGTACTAAATGCGATTTTTTAAAAGAAGGATCAACGCCAGAGTTGAGCAGTATACCAGTAAATCCAACAAAAATTTCAGTTTTGCGGGGGCCGGGACCTAAATTTCCTAATTTTGCAGGAGTAGCCCTGCAAATCCTATGATCATCCCATCTCTGATCAACGCGCCTGAGTATTTACTGGAATATTCATCCATTTCTTAGGATATTTACAATATTTTATGCTTCGTTTTTCAGACACTCGAGCTTCGATCGCATGTCCGCAAGGCAAGTGAAGAGAGTGACAGAAGAGGTGAAAACTTACTGTTTTGTTTATGATCAGAGCTACCGTAATCTGCCAATTCATCAGGAGAATGGGCTTGATTCAGGATGATCTGGATGAGGACGAGGATGATGATGGGGAAGAGGGACAGACACTCAATGCCACATTGCACTTCATGAGTGGAGTGTCATTCAGTCAGTTTCTGTTCAGTTGTCAACACGATCATGGTGGTTTTGTGACTCATTCACTTGCCAAATGAGTCAAGCAGAATTGTAATATGATTACAGAAATTTTTTGCCATTTCTCGCACAAATTATCTATAAATACCGACAATATAAAGGTCACAGATTACGAATGACCATGTTATTAATGTTGACTATTAGATTGACCCTTTGTTGCAAGTTATTTACATGATCCTGATCTTTTCGTAACTTAATCACTTGCTAAATGAGTCAAGATGAATTGCAATAGAGTGACAACAAGTAATAGACGCCGATAACTTATTTATCAATTCCAGTGATCGAGAATCGCCATGCTATTTGGTTATTAATGCTTCCAATTCAATTGATCCTTTGCAGACCGTGATCGTGCACTCGCGCGTATCAACGAATTGTTCGCTGCAGAGGCACTGACAGAGTGCGAGAACGACATCATCACTCGATTTCGTATCGAGACCTCGGCCGTCAATATGGTACACTATAGATTCATTTCCACAACAAACGTACTAACGTACTGTACTGTAGATACTATACAATCATTGGTACTGTAGATTGGTTTCCACAACTAACACCAGTCCAAGTTGTGATATAGCAATATTGAAACCCAGAATGCACACTTGTATATTAGGGGTTGAAAATGGGTGCCTCCTTGAACATACCGTATGAAGTCAAAGAAGCCAACATTTTGAGAACTACAGTAACCCTTATTACTAGGTACGTGCCTTCGGTGCTCTTCTTGTGTACGTGGACAGTGCACGGACTGGAGTGGAGTTCGATCTGCCCAATGCAAGGACGCCCATCACTGCCATTCGGACACTTCTAGTGTGAGTCTCTTTGTTTTCACTTGTTTCTGCACTCAACTTGTCCCTTATTTCTGGTATTTCTAGGGGCGTAGGACATTTCCGCACAAGCCCCCTAGTATTGATCACAACATGGACAATCTATAGTGATTTCGAATCGTCTCGATAAAATAAGCATCTTTGCTCAGGAACATTTTTCATGAAAATCAAAACTGGCTGAGTTATGTGCTTGGGGGGGGGGGAATGTTCTACTCCCATTTCTAGTGGTATTTGGGGGAGAATCTGTTCGAGTGAGACTGAAGTTTACACGGTAAACATTGTATTATGCTAGTGTTGAAACATTAAAAAACCTAGGTTCGCGACAGAAAATTATTCTTTATTTTCAGCCAGGAAATGGTGGAAATGGATGCTTCCACATTTCGCGCCCTCGACATATTTTGCGAAAACAACGGAACGGATACGGTAGTTCGGTCAGCAGAGCACGCAAAGGTTAGTATACTGTATAAAAAAAAAAGATTTTGTTTTCGATCGGATTAGTTGTGGTTGTTCAATTTGGGTTACTGTAGCCTTGACTTATTTGCAGATGATCAAGAAGTCTCGTCTGTCAGTCTTCGGTCTGTGCTGCAGATGCAGATCTGCTGCAGGAAAGAAGATGTTGAGGTGAGGAAGGGGGAAGAGACTGGGGGTACCTGACACTTATTGAGTGACAGTGAGGTCTGAAAGGGTAAATTCTATGAAGTGGAGTGATGGGGCGAATGGGGGTAGTCATAACAGAAAGAATATGCAGTGCAATTTTATGATAATAGTAAATCAGAAGATTACCGAGGGGGAAGAGAAAGATTGCGGCTCCTGGTACTTTTGAGTTGCAATGAAGTATGAAAAGAAGAATGATATAAAGCGTAGTGATGGTTGAAAACACCACTGTTCCCATAACTACACTTCATATAAACATCAAATAATTATACAATGTAATTTTATGATAAAAGAAGAATAATAGAAAGCGAATGTGTTGGGTTAGTTTAGGCAGTGATAAGTTTCCCCAATTTCCTCGTTCAAGTGAACAGTAGCGAAGCCATAGTTCAAATACCACCCCGAAAACCGCGTACTCAACCCCGCTGTGACCCCAAAAATCGGCTTTACCCAACCCCGCGCCGGGTGACCGTAACAGCAATTTAATGTACCCAACGCCGCATTAACTCTGAAAATTTTTGTACCGAACCCCGCTCCGACCCTCCCCGCATGACTTTTTGAACTATGAGCGAAGCTAATATGCCATAGTGGCACTAGACACTACTTATGAATACTGAACGGAACCCTGGTGAAAAAAATTGAGAACGGTTGAGTAAAAATTGAGATCATCTGAGGAAAAATTAGGAACACCGTGCTAGTATGTTCTCAATTTTCCCTCAGATGATCTCAATTTTTACTCAACCGTTCTCAATTTCCCTGCTGTTCCTAATTTTTCCTCATTCTTTCTCTCTTTCCCTCTTTCGATTCCCTACCCTCAAAATTGTTTGTGCAATCGATTTTTAACGAATTTCACTGAAATTTATCGATAGATATTTATACGCATCGAGACAATTGGCTCAAAAACGTGGTGAAAAATTATTATTAATAATGATGACTTAAATGCCCTAGACGATCTAACAAAGAAGATCTAATAATTATTGTAATGAAATCGAAAAACAACTGTCAACAACGACAAATTTACGTATGGACAGGCCACTATTGATGAGTACGTGTATGTGAAAACTGCAACTTAACAAGTAAAACTTTAAGAAGATAAAAGGAGTCTACAGACACATTTTTAGGACAGTGCATAAGTGGTGTAACAATAACCTAAGGAATTAAGGAAGGAAGGAACCTAAGGAAAACAGGGTTCGTTCAACCTCTCTCCACATGCTCCCTCTCTTCTGCCTCCACATGTGTCCTCTTCCTGCTAGAACGGGGAGTGTCGCATCTCTCGTTGCTGCTGTAATGGATTGATCATTGAAATTTAAACATCATGGCTACAAACCATAGATTCTCCCATTGTCTTGCTCCCATCTTCTGAACATCGTTCACAAGATCCATATCCGCCGCTTCTTTTCCATCAATGACGCATAGTTGAACGAAGATTTCTGAATTGAACATTTTCGTCATTACCCATTGTATTTTTTCATACAGCTCAAGTACTGTAGCCAGACAGGAGGAAGAGTTGTGAGACCTTTTCTTGAGACAGTGCGAGGGGTACAACGGTCTTCATGGTAGCGGTGTGACGGTCACAAAATGCAACAACATCCGTGAGCAGATCAATTGTGGCCGTTGCATCATGATTCGGCACCTTAATTCGCTATGTGATACGAGCTATCAGCATTAGTACCGTGTAGTATGGCTTATCCTGGATACTGGCTTGTCGCAGGTTTCGAACAAAACAGGGCAATTTGGCCTGACGTATATTACTCGTTAATTAGAATTCATTTCAATTAAGACCTTTTCGGAGATATCATTGTGACGATTTCCATACATGCGCCTAGTGCTCTCTCTATTCATCTGCATAACATCGATGAGGAAATAAAGCAAACACAGATACGTTTACCACAACTGCCATTCCAATGTCTTCATTGGTCGCGCGACTTAGCATGTCAGTCATTGAACTGAGGTCGATTCCCGGTCTCTGCACTGTTAGATTCTTATACTCCTCCTGTAAGCAATGTTGGTCAATTAAAAGCCCCTGCTAATTCAATTACAGTCAGTGTTGCCTGATTCTCCGCCGTTTCAGCCTCGGCAAAATCGATTCCAAGTAAAACAGGATCCACTGTATGCAACCGACGGTTGAAGTAAGAATTTCCCTCCTAAACATCATATCATTTGCGTCCCATTGGAAAATTAACTACTTGAGTCTTATCAGCCGAATTGAGAAAATCATCGACGGGTTCTAAGTACTCCTCTTCATCAAATCCAGATCCTACACCCAAGTCCAGATGGTTTCTACTTTGCCGTTCATTCAAGTTCTGCTCGCGAAGAATCGATTCAGTGTGTGCCTTCTAAATGTGGCATTTCAAAACGTTAATGCATTGTTAGCGTGTTACCGCGTTCCTATTCAGCCTGGCTCCTTTCTGTGGTTGTGGAGTAGCAAGTGGTTTGGGAATCCTTTCCCTCTGACTACTCTTAGGAGTGCTCAGAACAGATCGTGCTTCCGGGGAATAGCATCTAGAAGGGGTGTGCTCTCTGCGAGACCTTCCTAGTATGCTACTGGTAGCTATCCTTTCTGCAGCTAGGCCCGGCTTACTCATTATGCTAAAAGTTGGCGTTCAAACGAACAGTTCAGGGAACCCGCATCGAACCCGCATCGACAATAGTGCTAATTATAGACAACTTAACAACAAACACGAGAACTAAAAAAGCGCACATAACTCTCTGAGTTGTACACTCCAAATGAATAAGTCCTAGATAGCGTGGTGATTCCTCTCCCTGCCTGCTATCTAGGTCACAAGTCATAGGCAGCGTTGTGATTCCTCTCATCGCTGCCTAGGTCACATCTACCATTGACGAAAACAAGCGAAAGTAAAATAAAAGAACTCAGGAGTAGAATTCCCTTATCAATAGTACTTTTCGTCTTTGTCGTCATTCCGTATTTGGGAGCGGTCGTCTCTCAATTCATCATAGATCATAGATAACCGCTCCCCAATGCAGAATGACGAGAAATATGAAAATTTACAATTAATAAGGGAACTCTACTCACTAGGCAATGTGACTATGCATACAATAAAAAACAAGCGAAAGTGAAATTAAAAACTTAACAAAAACAATCAAAGTAAAATGAAAACGGCATGCGTCATATGATGACGTCATAAGATGAGCGTCATTAGGAAAGGTCGGCAGACCTAGGGTGTACTCTCACACCATACGGTTCTGAGATCATCTGAGGGAAAAGAGGGAAAAAGAGAAAGACTGAGGTTTTCCCTCAGCCTCTCTCAATTTTTCGTCTGTTCTCAGTTTCTCTCTCTTTCTCTCTGCCTCTCTCAATTTCTGTTCCCAGGGCGAACCCAAGCAGAGGTGCACACTTCTGTCGTCTAATTCCCTCGGAGCGGTTGCCCATCAAGTGAGAGAGACAACAGCTCTGAGGGACTTAGACGGCCGAAATGTGCACTTCTGCTTGGATTCCATTCCCTACTTATGAATTGCCGTTCCTACAGGAAGTGGTTCGAGCGTCCGACTCGCGATCTCGCAGTATTGAACATGAGACACGAGGCCATTTCATTCCTCATAAGGTGACTATTCTTACCATTTTCGGTTGTATTATTTACCAACAAAAAATGTCAAAATTCTCTATTTTTATAGTCAAATTTTACTTAAAAATTGCAGAGAAGACAACATGGACGTTGTTGCATTCCTCTACCGTACCCTTCGACCCATTCGAACACTTAGAGTAAGTGCATTGGAAACTATGTAATTGTGTTTTTTTATTTATTAAACACTTAAATCCTGTCTCCTAGCATGGTTGAGTTTGTTCGTATAGTTATATATTCCACCCGTTGCTGCGATTCTGCGGGTTAACCTTATTTCATTATAGACGATCGTGAAGAGACTCAAGGCGTCCAATATGAGATGCATGGACTGGTCAGCACTTCATGCTGTAAGGAGTCATATTTATATTCTATTTTATTTATTGTAATTTTTAAAATCCGTGGTTTGATTTATTAAAATTGCAGACTTGCGTGAGTCTGCACCAGCTGGGCTTGTTGCTGCGATCGGGTGAGTCCAACATCATGGGTTACGGTAGCTATGATTTTCAATAGAAAGACAGGATTACTTTAAGATAATGCGTATTGATTTTCCAACACTTGTTCGTTTTATGATAGAGTTGGCAGTTTGTGTGCGATATCGGCTATGTTTCACGAAAACTATAACTTGCGAGATATACATAGGGCCTGTGAAACATAACCGAATTCACATACAAACTGTCAATCCTATTTTATGTGCCTACTATTTGAGGTCGCTTCTCATTGGACATTGTTCGTCCATTCGTACCCTACTTTGATGATAGACTAACGGAGATGCACAGTGTCATGGCTGCATTGGTTAGTCTTTTGAGTAAAGGTCTTTAATCTGCCGAGAGACCATTTTATCGTGGACATTTACGTCATAATGGTGAAATAGACAATTACGCCAGTGTTTTCGCCATTCTCTTGGCGTACGTGTCCAGTACATCGTTATGGCACAAACGTCCTTTGTACACTTATCTTTCGCCCCTTAAACCTTCAATTTATTTGCCATACTGAATGAAGACGAAATTTCAAGTAATCATCGCGTAACCGTTCTCACATTTAAATACTAAAACATACGGTCTAATCCGCCTGGTATTTGTGATGCTGTTTTTAAATGCACATTGTCAGATCGACTACGATGAGTCCCGAGTGGAGAATCGAATGGTCGTCAAGGCGGATGTCGATCCGGAACTGGATAGGAGTACGGTAGTTTTCCGTTTGAAATCAGATCAAGACGCTACTAAATCCAAGTTGCACGTCGAACTATCTCTAATAGTTGCTGTGTAGATTTTTTTTGGAATTCGTTTTTTTGCACATTTGTTTTATATCTGAGTCAATTCCGAGCGCGATTCAACCACCAAAAAACCGTTTGGTGTCCTTATGTATAGAACAAAGTTCTCAATGATTGAAGTGTTTCTTTCTTCAGTGAAGGCCATCTACCGTTCCCTTCCCGATCGAATGACTGAAGCGGCTATGGCAGAGACTGAGAGACTAAACGCCCCATCTTGCGCTGTAGGGTAAGTGGACGGTGCGGTTTCCAGACCGATTGTAAAGGGCATTTCTCATCCGTCTGATCCTCTCGTAGCGATGGAGACAAATGAGAATTGCACTTTACTTGCGATTTAGAAACTCTGGTGGACGGCTGTTCATTTATGGATATTAGCGCTGTTATATCAGCACATTTATCATGCCCCTGATCTTATTACCCCACAAAATCAAAGATGAAAGACGCATTTATAAATGGGAAATCATATTTTTTTTATATATTTGAAAGTTTCGATTGGGTGCATTAGTTAGGTTAGGAAAGCTATATTGGGAAGGAAATACTCTAACTGCAAGCTAGTTTGCGCCCAAATTCAAATGAATATGTTCGACTTGTGTTCAGATATGTTCCAATGGTGGGCTATCTACTGCAACTGCCTAAAAACTACAACTACGACGCTGTCGAAGAGTGAGGATTACAATAGTCTAGTGGACGAAAGACAAGAGTGTCATAATGGTGAAATGAACGCTTGAGACGTGACATGTTGCACATGTCTCCAGTTCACCATTATGGCGCAATACTCCACGACACTCTTGTCTTTCACTTCCTCTCTTGACATTTATGCTTTTGTAAACACCGTAACTTTCAGTCTTGTGTTCATCTACGCGGACGGCGAATACATCCACGTCAAGGTATGTTGTATGAATGTGTTGGTTCATTTGACGACATTTTATGTTGGCGTATCCTGTGATATAAACATAGTTGCATATTTGTAACTGCTTATGGCATGTAATTGAAAAATAACCGTTGGTATAAGCCATTGTGATTTCCACCAACAACACTTATGTTTCAATTGGGTGTTATAAAGCATCTCACAAACATGAGACAATGCTCCATCCATGTTCTACTTGTAACATAAAGTCCTTCAAATGAAGTGTCTCTATTGCCAGAGTGACGTGATGCACTCTATGGATGTGGAGATTGGAGATGTGAAGATGCAAATTATTGACAGGGAGACGACAATCATGCTCAGGTACGAATGATACTGTAAAGACAAATGAATAGTTTGTGGCTGGTGACTCCACAATCATTTTTTATTCAAGTTCGTACCCTCATAGCTCAAAAAGTGCGTCAGATCCCGCATACTTTTCCTGCCGTTGCTCCCCCTGAAGTTGGCTTGACCTAATCCGCCTATGGTGTGAAACTGACCAACTGTCTACCGACCCACCCACCGTTTTGATCTATGACTATGCCTACTATATTTGTACCGTAGCGTATGAGTAACTATCTTGCCGTTTTATATTTTAACTAAATGCAACTCATAACGATTAAAATCAGCTGGTCGTAATTTTTTTCGACGAATATTCTAATCTGCTACAGTACCCGTTTCAGATTGGAGCGCCAATTAACTGCTAGGGCATCACTTCTGCTGACTTGCGTGCGAGCAGCAGCTACAGTAGACTGCTGTATGGCACTCGCGCATGCGGTGAGTGGGAGATCTATCAATTAGAAGAAGTAGTGGCATAGATTTAGCAACCTACAGTAATCTCCCAAGGTAGCGTGGACCGTATTTAGTAGACCAATATGTCTTCTACTTAAAGCCAACGCTGTTTACTGTAGGTTTGACTTACCAGAATTAGGAAAGTTGCAGTTCTGTCTCGTTAGTTGGTTTAGTGCATGTCTAGAAGTTGTCATTTTGAGTGCGATCCAAAATTGCAGTCCTTATCACCAAAAACATTTGGTTTTATATTTCAATGATTCTATAATAAATATGATTTCCTTGATCATTAGTTCATGAAGAAATCAATTTTCTTTAAAAAGTTCACAACGCAATTGAATACTTGGTATTTGAGGCCCGGATGTTTGGATGGACTCGACCGGCGATGACTGAAAAGGCTGAGATCGTCGCTAGCAAGTGAGTGATTATGGACTATTGATGCGAATTTCGGTCTAAAGCTGTTAATTGACAGGAACTAGGCATTTGATAGGATGCCAATCTTAGAAACCGCATTGACACTGCTGAAACTGCGCGAATTCGACGTATCACGATATAATACAGTGAGCATGATTAAATTGCAGAGTAGTGCATCCTCTGGCATCTCTGACTGTGGAGAAGCACTTCGTGCCCAATTCCATTGTGTGAGTTGAACAAGGATGAGTTATGTTTCACTGTTATTACAAAATCGATTTTCACATGTTCACTCTGATATCTCTATGGTCTCATCCATTCTAGTTTATTTAATTGTAAGAAAGCATCTGATGATTGCCTACTTCTGGTCGCTTCTTGTAAACACTAGTATCGGTAAACACAATGGTCTTAGATCCGGCGGTGATGATGGAGAGACGAAAGTGAAGATGTTCACGGGGCCAAATGCGTGTGGAAAGAGTGTCTATCTCAAGCAGGTACAGTGTTGACCAGGGAATGCATTTCGGAAACTCTAACCTCCCCATTGTCCACCGAGCTGTTGTCTATCGAAGTGAAAGACAATCGCTCCGACGAGATTGGCGAGGTTAAAATTTCCGAAAATGCGTTCCCTATTGTTGACTAGTAGACTACATTGTTTAGATCCCCGAACTGTTTGCTATTATTATTTCTCAATTTCATGCTAACGCAATCAGGTACACGGTTGATTTTTTGCCATCTTTCTCATCGTCGTACTACTTACTATCATAATACAACTAATTAAATTTCGTATCTTGCACAGTTCCTCCTGGTTTGAGTATTCACCGAGTGGAATAAATAGCTATTTATGTTGTTGCAGGTGGGTATCCTGTGTTATCTCGCCCACGTTGGCAGCTTCGTTCCCGCTGCATCTGCGAAGATTGGACTGATGAATGGTTGGTTATTGCTGTAGATTAGTGTAGTACTGTACAATCGAGCTATTAGCCATTCTATTTTTTTCCGTATATTTCCAAAGTGCATGCAACAAAAAATCACGGGTCCAATATCTAACTACTCTATAATCATGCTTTAAGCATGATCCAACATTTATGTATGATTTTAGAATAGATATTGAACTCGGTGATTATTTGTTGCACGCACATGAATATAACTGGAATCGCTAATCGATCGTGCCTTTTCCGACAATTCGGTACTGTAAAGAATAGTGAAAAATATTAAAGTAAGGTAGGATCTAATTGTGAAAGTGTTGTATACACAGCAGTATACAGTATGTATACAGTATACTGCTGTGTATACAACACTTTCACAATTAGATCCTACCTTACTGTAATATTTTTCACTATTCTTTACAGTACCGAATTGTCGGAAAAGGCACGATCCATTAGCGATACTGTATACTTCAGGCATCCTGACACGAATGTACACTGTGGACGGTGTATTGGATGGAATGAGCACGTTCGCCAAGGATCTGGGACAGGTTGGTCAGACTTTCTTCATGTTCAACAGTGGCGTTATGGTCGTGAGGTTACGGTATTACCAGTGCAAATTTTATTTTCGCATCTGATTCTCTCTGAAAGTACATGGCAGAATTCGAGTTACAATTTTGCCTGCAGAGTAACTGCCATTAAACATTTAATGAACTGCAGAGCGTCTATCACAAAAATTACCTAGTGTGAACTGCAAGAAAAGAAAAAAAATCGCTCTGCAAAGTGCCTCACTTGACATAAATTACAAAATGCAAATCTTTTTGCAGCTCTCACTGGCACTTCGTCGCTCTACGGGAAATTCGCTGGTGATCATCGACGAGTTCGGAAAGGGAACAATGACGGTACGGTATCTTTTCGGTGATAGATAGGAGCGCAATGGACATTTGCGCCATTATGATAAAATGGACACCGTGAAAAGAAGCCGCATCTGTCCAATTCGCCATTGTGGCGCCGTTGTCCTTCACACATATTTTGTTATTACCTTTTGAAATGTTATTGTTTATTTTGCATGACAAGTTTGTTTCTTCAGGAAGTTGGCCTCTCTCTACTCACTGCTGCTGTTGAGCATCTCACGAATAAGGTAGCCCTATTTGCAAACCTATCGTCGATTTCGGAATTTGAGATATTTGTGTTGGATTACTGTATTAGGCTGGTCCCTATGAGCGAAACTGATTCTTCTTTTCCATTTTTCTTTCTTCGGTCGAACACTGATCTTACTGTTAGATTCTAAACATTGAGAGTTGTTCAGGAAGAATAAAAAATATCCACCCCCTCCCCCACCTGATTTGTACATGTATCAGTCTACAGTTATTATGTAAGATTTAAAAAATAGCTAGAATGTACTTGCAGGGTCGAGAAGACTGTCCCCATCTGCTCGTCTCCACTCATTTCCACGCTCTCCTCGATCTTCTGGAAACAGATCAGGAGATGATCACGTATCAGGTGAACATTTTGAAATTAATTTTTTATTGTCTATAAGTGATTTTTTAAAGCGAATGTTAAACAAAAGTTATTGGATAGAATATATTAGGTTGTTCGGAAATTAACTATCCCTTTATTAGAACAATCATATCTTGACCGCGGCGAATGGCATAACCAAGGGGCATGGACTAACACATGGTGAGGCCATGCCCTCCTCCCAGCCGACTCCGCTCCTCCTCCCTCTCCACAATGACTCCGGCGCGAATGTTCAAATTTGCCAAATCCCTTTTGGATTTTTGGCCGCATTTTTCGTGAACTTGATATAGAATCGAAATATCAACTGATATTTGTAGGCAAGTGAAAGCCCGATGCGCCTGGGCAGCCGATTACACAAATAAAATTTTTTCACTGAGTTATGGTCGAAAGACCAAGACTATACGAAAAAGTGTCAAAATGCAGCTAGCCACTTGTGCTTCACAGAGTAAGCGTAGAATAGCCGGAGTATCAAAACTGTGAATTTTGAACTTGAAAGGTAGAAAAAAAAGAACTTCAGGTGAACATTATGGTTTAACTACTATTGGAGTTGCCGAAGAGTATGATATCATTCATCTTGTGATACTGAACTAGTGCACATTCGGATGCCATATTTGTACAAATTACAATAATGCAGACCGCAGAATGTCACGCTCAAATGGCTTCGGAAATTGACTTCTCCATCAGTGTCTCTATTTCCATGCAGGATTTTGCCCGTATTGAGCACTAGAGACATCTCGCGAAAAATATGAGCTGTAAGTTCGATTATTCTTTGAAAATCGCGGCTGTCCAATTCAATTTGCACTTTCTTTGTTTCTTCTGATTGGAGTAGCTCCTAAAAATAATGCATGTTTTAGGAATCGAAATTTGGAACGTGCGACACAGCGACTCCGCGGAGATTAGGCGAGTGACAGTTGCACTAAAGTCTCTAATAGTCGTTAAAGAAAAAGAGAACAAAATTATTACAAAATTTAACAAATATCACCTGGCAGAGTGTCCTGACAAATTCATCGGTCGGGAAATCAGCAGGAATAAATGAAAAGACCTTCAACTGTGGACGTGAGATGATAATTTGAAGTTGCTGCATTGTGAAATTTTGGCGGAAGCGCAGGTCCAACTTTTCAATAGCAGCATCTAAAAGCAAACATTCACAATAATATTCGCTATTGAATGTTGCACTAGATACCGCTGAAGTATAATACCTCTGAAGAAGTTGCCGTCCAACACTTCCGGCGCTTTGACCACTATCTTCCCCTTACATTTGTAGAGAGACGCGGAATTGCCGTCAACGATGTCACGAAATCGTCTACATGAACCTCGGAGGGAATCCACATCGCGTTTCGCATTTATATAGCGAAAACACTTGAACAGCGTTTCGGTTGGCAGCGCATCCATGGTTAAATATACAGGTAGCTGGACAATACACAGAAATTAGCGATTAGTGCAAATACTAGTGCTTGGTAGGTTAACGGCTGTCATGCCCTGTGGGATTGCTCCACTATATGGACGCCAATCAATAACAAGTTCCTAATGCCGCACTTGCAATAAAGATGAAAAATGTGCAAAATAACAGTCGATCAACCGCCCACCGGATGAATTGCTCAATAGTATTTTTCCACATGAAAGGAGATTGTACATGAATGGATTGGCAGCGATTAATGGAATAATTGGTGAATCGAAGTTTGCTCGGATGGTAATTTCATCTGAGCTGGAAGTTTGATTACTTTCTTTTCGAATATTTATGTTTCAAGCGTAACCGTAATCATTTCGCGAAGGATATAAATATTCGAAAAAGGAGAAGTGTTCTTCAATTATATATATTATTATTTAATTTAATTTAATTTAATTTATCTACATCAAATAGATGTGACGACATGTACAAAATAAAGCACAGAGAAGAAAAAGGGGAGAGTAAGGGAGGGATGGGGGATTATAACATTATTCGAATTATTCGAACTAGGGAAATTAGAAACTCATCCCTCCGTAACGACGAAATAGCACGTAAAATGAAAGAGCAGGGTGTCTTCCAGGTGTTAGACGCGTACTAGGAATAATAGTTCAGTTAGGATTAGGGAACGACTTATGGAACGTTTTTCGTCCATGCGCACCGGTTAATCATTCTCTCTCGCCAATCATAGACGACCGGTCGAATGAGGGCACAGACGAAAGTCGTTCCAAAAGTCGTTCCCTAGTTAAGATGCATAATAATAGAGTGGTAGGGGTTATCGGTGATCCCAACCTCCCCATTCTCCTTCGATCTGTTGTCTATGCGGTCGAGAGACGACCTCTCGGGGGAGAATAGGTAGGCAATAATTGCACATGCGCAACTCCAGATAATACTTGCGGCTTGTTATTACTGTGGAAAAGGTAATTGATATTTCCCACTTGTTTCTGAATCTGTAATTAGTTTTCTACTCTCTGTTTTTGTCCGTTTTAATTTAAGAGTAGACTGCATAGATATTTATCAGCATAACATTGAAACCAATTCAACGGTTGGAAAATGAGACCCGAACAAATAAAACTAGTTCAATTGAGGATAAGTTATTTTGCAAGAAAGTATTCCGAACGTAAAAACAAAGGATAAATTTGCCAGTTGTAAAAAACATCATATTGAGAATATTTTCTTAAATGTGATGGATTGACCCTTATTGGAGTAGCCGAAGAGTACGAAGTCACTCAGCTGGTGATGTTGGTCCAGAGGACATTCGTATACCTTGTTTGTACACATCACCGAATTTCAAAAGGCAGAACACTACGCTCAAATCGCAGTGCGGTGTTCGGAAAATTATTCCATCGCAAGCTGCGATTTTGTCAGGCAGAAATGCTTCCATGTTAAGCCGTAGAGATATCTCGAGAATATTATCTACTAATTCATCTCTGCTGCGCCATATATTGACTCTTTGTTGTCTGGCATCTAATGCAATTTGCACTTGTTTCGTTTCTTTGCATTGGAGCAGTTCCTACAAATGATGCGTCATTATGTTTTCGGTCAAAATTTTCAAATTTCGAATAAACCAAAAAATATCATGGTCAAACAAAGGCAAAACGTATGTTTTGTCACCTGGCAGAGTATTCTGATTAATTCAACTGTCGGAAAATCTTCAGGCATAAATGAAAACTCCTTCAACTTTGGATGAGAGATGATAACGTGAAACTGTTCGATTGTGAAATTTTGCGGATTGACCATCACCAGTTGTTCAATGGCAGTATCTAAGAGCAAACATTCAGAACACATTTCGTAACCGATTGATGGGTACACTAAATCCTTTAAAATAGTTACCTCTGAAAAAATTGTCATTCAACATATCCGGGCGTAGATGTCCTTTTAAAATGAGCGATCGCCAGTTTTTGAAGATATAAAGCAACTGCTCCTTGCTCAGAATAGTTGCGTTAAGCGTTAAACTGTTCGCATCTCGCATAAATTGTTCCAAATACGGCAACAACATGGTTGAAAGATGAGAGATCTCAATGCTGTACCGGGACATGGTTCTAGTGCAAAAGTGTACGCATACCGGAAACGAACGGTTAAGAAGGTGCGATAATACAATATGTGTTCCCGATTTGTAATAGGAAGCATAGATGCAAGTGTTGTTATTAAAGTACATGGCCGCTCGACGACAGCCGGATTTGAACTCAACCTTGCATTGTACTGATTGAGTTGTGACAAGCAGCTTCCCCTCACAATAGTAGAGAGATGGGGCATTGGTATCAACGATGCAGCGAAATCGTCTACATGAACTTCGAAGGGAATCCATATCGCGTGTCGCATTCACATAACGAAAACACTTGAACAGCGTTTCAGTAGGCAGAGCATCCATGGTAGAAGACTGAAACAGAAATAATTCGTTAGTCCTAATGTAATGTCCAGTTAGGTCATGGCCATCATTCTCCGTGGGGTTGCTCCATTAATTAGGTGGATGCGAATCAATAACCAATCCTTATAGTCTCGCCAGTAATAGAGATGGAAAAGGTGCAAAGTCATATTTCAAAGAGATCTACGCTATATATCTTCGAGCCAGTACTAAGGTGAAAACAAAAGCACAATTGATATGTGCACCATTGTAGTGAAATGAAAATATGCGAAATCAACTCAAGGATCAAGTAACTCGAATAAACATATGACAAGGTCCATTTATCTTATTAGCGAAGATCTTATTAGCACTATGGTAGGTGTGTTCGCTTGTGCACAATAATTTGCGCACACAATGGGAATAGTCATTTGTGCAAATGATGCGATCTCATTGTAGGTAGACGATGACATTTGGCTGCCCCATCTACCCTTTGCACACAAGAATTGTTTACAAATGAAATAAAATTAATCTCTTGAAACATCTTCTTCTATCCTACAAAGCCTTCGTAATGGGTTTTAAATGCCACAATCACAATCATGGGATTGATATTACTCAATAATATTATATTTTGGCAAAAAATCGCAGCGTGTTTGTTTCAGAGCCTGTAATTTTCTCTCTATACAGTTCGGTTGTCTAATGAATATGCCATAGACTGATACAAGATTTATCTTACACATCAATCATATGAGGCCGGTCACATAAGCGGCGAGACGATGGTGGCCAAATTCCCGAAAGTATTTTTGATTTGCCTGAAATTAAAATATGTCACTCTACTAGAGCCCCTTAGAACCCCTGAGAAGTATGACACCTCAATTCGGCCTCATCGTCGAGAACGGGGTCTGCAAAGTTGCGGCATTTGGCACCTCCGGCTCGAATACGGCAACTTTCGGACGTCATAAAAGGCTTCAAAGTGAAGATTTTTCGATCTGGTTTTTTTTTCATCATGTAGGCCTTGCGGGCCTTCTCATGATACTTTGTTTCACCTAATTTTTTTTCGAGCCTTTCGTATTTTACAGCTAACTTTCGATTTTAGCATTTCTTCTTGTAGATGATTACAGAGTGATTTCCGCAGGATGGGACTCAAACAGAAAGAAGTAGCACGAGGAGAGAATTCGAATGATACCGAGCATAACAGGATGCATAGTACATTTAGCTCGCAATGAATCATTAGAGCTAATGTAATGTTTAGTAGGTCAATGGCAGTTCTACTCTGTGGGCT